>ML250837.1:95734-206948 GCA_005239495.1 Nicotiana undulata | reverse complement strand
GTGATTATGGAAGGAAATGGAAGAATTAGAAGTTAAGATCACTTACCCAAGTGGCTATGGAGGCAATCTAGCTTGGGGACTTCAATGGAGGTTGGATAAGAAGGGAAAAGTGAAAAGTTGGGAAAATCCCGTAATGCCTACTGTTTTGGACTTAAAGAATAACTGGGAAAAATTGTTCATTGCGATCGCAGGAAAATGATTGTGATCGCGGAGAGTAATGGGGATTGACCTATGCGATCGCGAAGCAATGTGTGCGATCGCAAAGGTTGACGACACAGAGGATCGCGATCGCGACCCCACGTCCGCGTTCGCGGAGAGCATTTCATAACCCAGCCCCCCGACCTAGGTCTACACTATGCGATCGCGTGAGGCCTTCCGCGATCGCGAAGAGCACTAGCCCCAAGCTCTGCGATCGCGTTGGAGGCCCTGCGTTCGCATAGGGTCAATTTCTACCCCCAGCCCATACAACATTGCGATCGTGTGACTGGGTCTGCGATCGCAGAGAGGAGATCGCTGGACACCAGAAAACAGGAGAAAACCATATTTTTCATGCATTTCACACCGCGTTAGCTACCTGAAACTCACCCGAGTCCTCGGGTCTCAAAACCAAAAACACACACGACTCCCAAATCATCTTACAGACTTATTCAAGCATTTTGATCATAAAAATATCCTCAAAAACAAGGATTTAAACCTCAAAACTCATAGAAATTTCTTAAAACTTCATAAAGCTTAATGTTTTCGATATTGATCCGAAACACGTCATCTCAAGTCCAATTTACACCAAATTTCACAGATAAGTCACATAACATATATTAAACCTGTTACGGGCTCCGGAACCATAATACGGGCTCGGTAACACGATTTTCACATAATAATTCATTTTCAAAATCCTTTATTATTTTCAGAAAATAATTTTCTTTAAAAATTCATTTCTCGGGCTTGGGACCTTGGAATTTGATTCTGGGAATACGCCCAAGTCCCATATTTTCCTACGGACCCTCCGGGACCGTCACATCACGGGTCCGGGTCCGTTTACCAAAAATGTTGACCAAAGTCAACTTTATTCACTCAATTATCATAAAATTCCATTTTCATCAAGTTTTCACATAAAAGCTTCCCGGCAACAAGCCCGGGCTGAGCATGCATATCGAGGTTAGATTAACGGAGGCTTTCGGGGACTCGAAAAACAGATTTAGCTAAAATTACTTAGGATGACCTTTTGGGTCATCACATCAACTGAGAGTTGACTTATTGGTAAATGACCTCGGAATGCAGATTTTATGGTTCGGATAGCTTCGTTAGGTGATTTGGGACTTAGGAGTGTGTTAAAAATATTTTTGTGATGACCAGTGTAGAATTAAGCTTGAATTGGTGAAAGTTAGTTTTTGGCGATTTCTGGTCGGCCGTGGAAAATAGGTTGTCGGGGTCGGAATGGAATTCAGGGAGTTTGAACAGGTTCGTGATGTCATGTTGAATGTGTCTGCAAAATTTCAGGTCAATCAAATGTGTTTTGGATAGTTTCGGCATCGTTGGTGGAATTTAGAAATTTCAAAGTTCTTAGGCTTGAATCCGATGCGATTTTGGTGTTTTGATGTTATTTTTTGTGAGTGCAACTAAGTTTGAATGATGTTATGGGATATGTTGGTAAATTTTGTTGGGGTCCCGAGGGCCTTAGGATTTGATTTCAGATGGTTAACGGGAAGTTTTGGAATTGAAGAGTGCATCAAACAACTGCTGGTGTGATTTTACTGTTAATTCCTCACCTGCGAATGGTTGATCGCATGTGCAGGCCTGCAGGAGCGCAAAAGGCTCTGCATGTGCGAGATTTGGCCAACTCAGGGGAATGGTCGCAGATGCGGACACTTGACCGCACCTGCGAGGTTAAAGGTGCGGAAGCGGAGCCGCAGGTGCGGGAATTTGCCGGTTTAATGAGAAACCGCAGGTGCGGTCCCCTAGAGCGCATGTGAAAATTTTAGGCCGCAGGTGCGAAAAGCCTGGGCAAAAAAGTATAAAAAGGAGACTTCACGATTTTTAACCCTTTTCCCACCATTATTGTGCGGGTTCCGAGGTTTTTGAGGGATTTTGAAGAGGGAAACTGTAATGACCCGGTCCGTTGTTACGTAAAAACCTACATTTTAATTGTTGTTATTGACTTGTTATGGATTGGTTATGCTGTATTTGATGTATTAGAGTTGATAGGCTTAAAATCGAATGATTGTAGTGAGAGTTCAGTCAATTAGCCTTATGGTTATTGGTAAACAACCTTGGAATGCGGATTTTATGGTTCGAATAGCTTCGTTAGGTGATTTGGGACTTAGGAGTGTGTCCGAAATATTTTTGTGATGTCCGGTGTAGTATTAGGCTTGAATTGGCGAAAGTTAGTTTTTGGCGATTTCCGGTCGACAGTGGAAAATAGGCCATTGGGGTCAGAATGGAATTCTGACAATTGGAATAGGTTCGTAATGTCATTTTGGACTTGTCTGCAAAATTACAGGTCAATCGGAGTTGATTTGGATAATTCCGGCATCATTGGTGGATTTTAGAAATATCAATGTTCTTAGGCTTGAATCCGATGTAAATTTGGTGTTTTGATGTTAGTTTGGGTGTTTTGAGAGTGCAACTAAGTTTGAATGATGTTATGGGACGTGTTGGTAAGTTTGGTTGGGGTCCCGATGGGCTCGGGATTGATTCCGGGTGATTAACGGACCCATTTGGACTGAAGAACATAGCTGGTTTTCTAGTGTTTTTGCACAGAAAGTTATCCCTATGCGTTCGCTGGAGGGGGCCTGCGTTCGCATAGGGGAAATGGGAGCTGGGGGACTTTTGTTCAGTGCATTCACGGAGGTGGAGATGCGAACGCGGAGAGCGGGTAGGCAATTCATCGCGAACGCGGGTGTACTGATGTGTTCGCCTAAGATTAATCACCTGAGGGACCCCCCCAGGTCATTTGGTCTATGCGTTCACGGACCTGGGGGTGCGAACGCGAAGGGTTGGCGAAGTAAGCAGTGTGTTCCCGGTCAGAGCATCGCGATCGCGAAGAGGAAATGAGGGCCCAGGGGTTATTGTTCTTCGCGAACGCGGGGAGGAGGCCGCGTCCGCGATGAAGAAATAACTTGGCATTAAATAATTAAACCCTCCGCGACGTAAACCTTATTTTTCACCATTGTTGTACGGGAAAGATCTCTTGGGGGCGATTTTGAAGAGGTAAATTCATGGAAAATCAGTAGAAAAATTGGGTTTTAGGGCTTGAGATTATGAGACCTTTAGGGGTCAATTTGAGGGGTCAAACGAACTCCGATTTTGGTGTTCATTATATGTACGGATTCGTGAGAGGACGAAGGACACTTTTTTATAAAAATTTCTAAGTTACGGAACGCAGGCCCGGGGGTCGGGTTTTGACCGGTTTCGCATTTTTGAGCTAAATTTTATATCTTTCGATTGGAATTTGTTCCTTAAGCATATATTGATGATAAAAATCTGAACTTGGTAGATTTGGAGCCTTCGAAGGTTGACTCGAGAGGCAAGCGCATTGCGGAATAGTTTCCGGGCTAGTTTTGAGGTAAGTAATGTCTTTAAATCCTGTCTTGAGGGAATGAAACCCCGGACTATGCACCCTTTCACGGATTTTGAAATGCAACGGTTGAAACTTTGGAGATATATTCCTTACCTAGGCGACTATTGAGTTGCTAAACCGACTTTTAAGCCTATGCTTAATTAGTATTATTTTATTATGATATGTTTGGGCTGTAAGCCGTGTTTGGGGCCTAGTGCCGACTTGTTTACCCTTCGAGGGTTGTGTTTACCATATTTTCCTCACTGATATGTTATGATTTTACACTCAGTCTTTTCCTGATAAATTGTTTGACACTCAGAGTATTTTGATACTGCTTATTGTAAAATGAAACACTATTTTGGGTCGAGAACCCGGTATGTTTATGGCCTAAGGGCAAATTGGGAGTGTCTGAATGAGTGGTGAGGAGGCTTTCAGGCCTTATGAGAGAGGTGAGAAGGCTTTCAGGCCTCAGGAGTGTGGTGAGGAGGCTTTCAGACCTCAGGAGTGTGGTGAGGAGGCTTTCAGGCCTCAGGAGTGTGGTGATGAGGCTTTCAGGTCTCAGAAGAGTTTTGAGGAGGCTTTCAATCCTTATGTTATTATTGCGCTTGGGTATTAGAAGCCCCCCCCAGAGTCTGTAACTCACCCCCAATGAGCGTCGGTATTGATTGAGTGATGATTGATACTGAGTGATGATCGATGTTGAGTGATTGTGGGAATGTCTGAGGGCAACTGTTATGAGAAATGATTTTGGCCCGAGGGGAAGATTTATGATGATTTTTCTAAGTTTTCGAACTATGTTTTACTTCGTTTTCAAACTGGTTTTACTGAGAATTTTACTGAGATACACTGATATTACACTTATTTCAAGGTATTTCTGGAAACTGATTTCGAACTTATTATTTGATGAATACTACATGGTGACTTTGTGTTTTACTGGGTTATGTGGAATTGTGTATCTGTACTGTGTGTTTTATAACTCTCAGACTGTGATTTATTTTCATTACTATTGAGTTGGCGTACTCATAAAGACTCCATGTGCCTCTGTGCACAGATTCAGGTACCGATCTGGAGCAGTAGCTGTTCTTGCTTGTTCGTTAGCAGATTTCCATGGGATTTTGAGGTAGCTGTCCAGCTTCCACAACTTCTCCACTTCCCTTCCTTAATATGTTTTAGCATTTGGTTCAGAGCCATACTTTATAGTTTTAGTAGAGTTAGATTTACCTGTTCTTAGATGCTCATGACTATTGACTCCAGTTCTTGGGAGGTTGTTAGACTGTTATTGGGACGTTAAGACTTAACTATATTGTTTGATGCTATGGTTGCATGCTTATTATTAAACTGTGAACTGTTATAATTGAACAAAAGCGTAGTAATATGATGGTTGGCTGGCCTAGTTCCACGATAGGCGCCATCACGGCCTGTTAGGATTTGTGGTCGTGACAAGTTGGTATCAGAGCACTAGGTAACATAGGACTCAACTGTCATGAGCAGGTTTAGTAGAGTCTTGCGGATCGATACGAAGACGTCTGTACTTATCTTCGAGAGGCTGCAGAACTTTAAGGAAACATCTCTATTTTCTTGAACTCTTTCGTGCCAATCTATTGATTCTTGAAATCTAAACTTACGTTGTTTCATTCTCTCACAAATGGTGAGGACACGCAATACCAATCAGGGTGACCAGGCACCAGCCAAACCAACAAGGGGTCGAGGCCGTGGTAGAGGTAGGGGACCAGCCCAGGCAGCAGCTGGGGTAGTACCACAGGATCCCCCTATCGTTCAGGATCAGGTTCCCGTCGATAGCTCTCCAGCGGGACAGGCTCAGGCACCGGCAGTGCCTATTGTTATTCTGGGTCTTCAAGAGACCCTGACTCAGATATTAACGGTGTGTTCCATTTTAGCTCATGCAGTTGCTATGTCCACTACTGCCACTACAGCTCAGGCAGGGGGAGGCAATCAGACTCCAGCTTCCCGGACACCTGATCAGGTTGTATAGGGTATTCAGACACCGGGGGTTGACCCAACCCAGCCGGTTGTCCTAGTCGAGGATTTTGTGGTTCCAGCTATGCCCGAGGATGAGCAGCGTAGACTGGAGAGGTTCAACAGACTTAAGCCTCCGACTTTTAGTGGCACAAAGGGTGAGGATGCCTAAGGTTTTCTGGATAAATGCTAGAGGATACTACGTACTGTGGGTATTTTGGAGACTAGTGGGGTCTCGTTTGTTACATTTTAGTTTGCGGGTGCTGCTTTTACTTGGTGGGAGTCATTCGAGAGGCGTTGGCCAGTTTGTTTAGCACCTCTCACCTGGCAGCATTTATCCACGATCTTTTATGAGAAATATGTTCCTCAGTCCCACAGAGAGGATTAGCGTAGGTAGTTTGAGCAGTTGCGCCAGGGAGAATTATCAGTCACCCAGTACGAGATGAGGTTTTCTGAGTTGGCTAGACATGCTTCTGAGATTGTCCCTACTGACAGGGAGAGGATTATGAGGTTTGTAGATGGTCTTACTTATCAACTTCGGATCTTGATGACCAGAGAGAGAGTGTCTAGAGCTACATCTGAGCAGGTTGTTGACATTTCTCGAGATATTAAGTCGGTTCCTAGGCAGGATCGTGAGAAGAGAGAGGTCAAGAGGCCTCGGGGAGCAAGAAATTTCAGTGGTTCTCCTCTGAGAGGGAAATTTCAGCCTAATAGAGGTCGTCCATTTATACCTCCACAACCAGTTCGCGCAGCTTACAGTGGTGTATCTTCGGGGCAGGGTCCTCGCAGTTCTCATCAGGGGCGTTCATCATTTAGTGCCCTTCCAGCTCAGAGTCCCGCTCGAGCATCATCTTATCAGGGCTCTTCTATGCATGTTCCGTCTAGTGGTTATCAGGGTGACAGAGGTTCTCATCAGTTTTCATCTCCGGCTTCAAGTAGTTGTTATGAGTGTGGAGAGTTCGTACATGGGTGGAGGTAGTGTCCCTGTCGTCCTAGTAGTTCATCCTAGCAGAGGGTCCATCTTCAGCCCTAGTCACATCACAACCTACCAGGCCGCTAGGGGTGGTGGTCAAGAAGCTAGAGGCCGTCCTAGAGGGGGAGGTCGAGCAGGTAGAGGCCAGCCACGTATTTATGCACTTCCGGCTAGGCCTGATGCTATAGCGTCAGATGCAGTGATTACAGGTACTATTTCAGTTTGTCACAGTGATGCTTTGACTTTATTTGACCTTGGTTCCACGTACTCTTATGTCTCATCCTATTTTTCTCATTTTCTGAATATGCCCCGTGAGTCTCTAGTTACTTCTATTCATGTTTCGACTCTGGTGGGTGATACTATTGTTGTGGACCGTGTGTATCGATCGTGGCTTATATCTATTGGGGGTTTGAAGACCCGATTGGACTTGATGTTACTTAGTATGGTCGATTTTGATGTAATTCTGGGCATGGATTGGTTATNGGGGTCTATAGAGCATGTGCCTAGCAGAGTGATTTCTTATTTAAAGGCTCAGCGTATGGTTGAGAAAGGGTGTGAAACTTATCTTGCGTTTGTGAGGGATGTTGGTAGTGAGACTCCATCTGTTGATTCTGTTCCTGTAGTCTGTGATATCCCGGATGTATTCCCTGCAGACCTGCCAGGCATGCCACCTGACAGGGATATTGATTTTGGTATTGACCTGGTGCCAGATACTCATCCTATCTCTATTCCACCTTATCGTATGGCACCAGCAGAGTTGAAAGAATTAAAAGAGCAGCTTCAGAAACTCTTAGATAAGGGGTTCATTCGGCTTAGTGTATCGCCTTGGGGTGCGCCGGTGTTGTTTGTGAAAAGAAGGATGGTTTGATGCACATGTGTATTGACTATAGACAGTTGAATAAGGTTACAATGAAGAATCATTATCCGTTGCCTCGTATTGATGACTTATTTGATCAGCTTCAGGGAGCTAAGGTATTCTCCAATATCGACTTGAGGTCGGGGTATCATCAGTTGAAAATTCAGGATTCTGATATTTCGAAGACGGTTTTCAGGACCAGATACGGTCATTATGAATTTCGGGTTATGTCATTTGGGCTGACCAATGACCCAGCAGCGTTCATGCAATTGATGAACAACGTATTTCAGCGATACCTTGATACTTTCGTTATTATGTTCATTGATGATATCCTGGTTTATTCTCGTAGCCAGGAAGAGCATGCTCAACACTTGAGAATCGTGTTGCAGAGATTGAGGGAGGGGAAGCTTTATGCAAAATTCTCCAAGTGTGAGTTTTGGCTTGGTTCGGTAGCTTTCTTGGGGCACGTGGTGTCTAGTGAGGGTATTTAGGTTGATCTGAAAAATATTGAGGCGGTGCAGAGTTGGCCTAGACCGTCTTCAGCTATCGAGATTCGAAGTTTCCTTGGTCTGGCAGGTTACTACTGTCGCTTTGTAGAAGGATTTTCTTCTATTGCTTCACCTCTGACCAAATTGACACAGAAGGGTGTTTTATTCAGATGGTCCGATGAATGTGAGGAGAGCTTTCAGAAGCTCAAGTCGGCATTGACCACAACTCCGATTTTAGTGTTGCCTACTGGTTCGGGTTCTTATACAATTTATTGTGATTCTTCTAGAGTTGGCTTGGGAGTGGTGTTGATGCAACGGTAGGGTGATTTCCTACGCGTCGAGACAATTGAAGGTGCATGAGAAAAATTATCCAGTGCAAGATTTTGAGTTAGCTGCTATTGTTCATGCCTTAAAGATTTGGCGGCATTATTTGTATGGGGTACAGTGTGAGATTTTTACCGATCATCGTAGCTTGCAGTATCTGCTAAGGCAGAAGAACTTGAATTTGCGTCAAAGAAGATGGTTGGAGCTTCTCAAGGACTATGACGTGACTATTCTGTATCGTCCGGTGAAGGCCAATGTGGTGGCCGATGCCTTGAGTCGCAGAGCTGAGAGTTTGGGAAGTCTAGCTTACCTTTCAGTAGTAGAGCGACCTTTAGCCCTTGATATTCAGGCTTTAGTAGGTCAGTTGGTGAGATTGGATTTGTTAGAACCTCCACAGGTGGTAGCTAGAATGGCTTCTCGGTCTTCTTTATTTGATCAGATTAAGGCAAGACAGTATGATGACCGGCACTTATTAGTTCTTCAAGATAGAGTTTGTCGGGGTGATGCCAGAGATGTGACCATTGGTGATGACAGAGTTATGAGGATGCAGGGCCGTATTTGGGTACCTAACGTAGATGGTATTCGAGAGTTGATATTAGCAGAGGCTTACAACTCACAGTATTCTATTCATCCGGGTGCCGCGAAGATGTATCAGGATTTGAGACAACAATATTGGTGGAGGCGGATGAAGAGAGATATTGTAGAGTATGTAGCAAGGTTTCTCAACTGCCAGCAGGTCAAGTATGAGCACCAGAGACCAAGTGGATTGCTTCAGAGGTTAGACATTCCGGAGTGGAAGTGGGAGCGAATTACTATGGACTTTGTAGTTGGGCTTCCATGGACTTCGAAGGGTTTTGATGCTATTTGGGTCATTGTGGATAGATTGACCAAGTCCACGCATTTCATTCCTGTTAGTACTACTTATACTTCAGAGCGGTTAGCTAGTATTTACATTAAGGAGATTGTCCGGTTGCATGGAGTTCCGGTTTCTATTATTTCTGACAGAGGTACTCAGTTCACCTCTCAGTTTTGGAGAGTTGTACAGAGAAGTATGGGTACTGATGTAGAGTTGAGCACCGCATTTCATCCTCAGACTGATAGGCAGTCGGAACGGACTATTCAGATATTGGAGGATATGTTACGGGCTTGTGTGATTGATTTTGGTGGTTCATGGGATCAGTTTCTGCCATTAGCGGAGTTTGCATATAATAACAACTATCAGTCCAGTATTCAGCCCCGTATGAAGCTTTATATGGTAGGAGGTGTAGATCTCCGGTTGGTTGGTTCGAGCCTGGTGAGGCTAAGTTATTGGGCACAGATTTGATTGAGGATGCGTTGGAGAAGGTGAAGTTGATTCAGGAGCGACTTCGCACGGCGCAGTCAAGACAGAAGAGTTATGAGGACCAGAAGGTTCGGGATGTGTCATTTATGGAAGGTGAGAAGGTACTGCTAAAAGTATCACCCATGAAAGGTGTTATGAGGTTCGGAAAGAGAGGAAAGCTGAGTCCGCGGTTCATTGGTCCTTTTGAGGTGCTTCAGAAGGTTGGAGAGGTGACATATAGACTTGCTTTGCCACCCAGCTTGTCGAATGTTCATCCGGTGTTTCATGTGTCGATGCTCAGAAAATATGTTGGTGATCCGTCTCATGTGTTAGACTTCAGCACAGTTCAGCTCGAGGGTGATATGTCATATGAGGTCGAGCCAGTAACTATTTTAGCTCGTGAGGTCAGAAAGTTGAGGTCTAAGAATATAACATCAGTGAAGGTGAAGTAGAGAGGTCAGCAAGTGGAGGAAGCTACTTGGGAGACCGAGCGGGAGAGTGCAGAGCAAGTATCCTCAGTTGTTTGAGACTCCAGGTATGTTTCCAGACCCGTTCGAGTACGAACGTTTGTCTAAGAGGGGGAGAATGTAACGACCCGGTCCGTCGTTACGTAAAAACATGCCTTTTAATTGTTGTTATTGACTTTTGATGGATTGGTTATGCTGTATTTGATGTATTAGAGTTGATAGGCTTGAAATCGAATGGTTGTAGTGAGAGTTCAGTCAATTAGCCTTTAAAAATAGCCTAAAAATGGAGAAAGTCAACAGAGAGTTGACTTATTGGTAAACAACCTTGGAATGCGGATTTTATGGTTCGAATAGCTTCGTTAGGTGATTTGGGACTTAAGAGTGTGTCCGGAATATTTTTGTGATGTCCGGTGTAGTATTAGGCTTAAATTGGCAAAAGTTAGTTTTTGGCGATTTCCGGTCGATAGAGAAAAATAGGCTATCGGGGTCGGAATGGAATTCCGATAGTTAGAACAGGTTCGTAATATCATTTTGGACTTGTTTGCAAATTTTCAGGTCAATCGGTGTTGATTTTGATGGTTTCAGCATCATTGGTGGATTTTAGAAATATCAAAGTTCTTAGGCTTGAATCCGATGTAAATTTGGTGTTTTGATGTGAGTTTTGGTGTTTTGAGAGTGCAACTAAGTTTTAGTGATGTTATGGGACGTGTTGGTAAGTTTGGTTGGGGTCCCGAGGGGCTCGGGATTGATTCCGGGTGATTAACGGACCCATTTGGACTGAAGAACATAGCTTGTTTTCCGGTGTTTTTGCAGAGAAAATTATCCCTATGCGTTCGCGGGAGGGGGCCTGCGTTCGCATAGGGGAAATAGGAGCTGGGGGACTTTTGTTCAGCGCGTTCGCAGAGGGGGAGATGCCAACGCGGAGAGCGGGTAGGCAATTCATCGCGAACGCGGGCGTACTGATGCGTTCGCGTAAGGTTAATCACCTGAGGGACCCCCCCATGTCAATTTGTCTATGCGTTCACGGACCTGGGGGTGCGAACGCGAAGGGTTGGCAAAGTAAGCAGTGTGTTCCCGGTCAGAGCATCGCGATCGCGAAGAGGAAATGAGGGCCCAGGGGTTATTGTTCTTCGCGAACGCGGGGAGGAGGCCGCGTCCGCGATGAAGAAATAACTTGGCATTAAATAATTAAACCCTCCGCGACGTAAACCTTATTTTTCACCATTGTTGTACGGGAAAGATCTCTTGGGGGCGATTTTGAAGAGGTAAATTCATGGAAAATCAGTAGAAAAATTGGGTTTTAGGGCTTGAGATTATGAGACCTTTAGGGGTCAATTTGAGGGGTCAAACGAACTCCGATCCTTGTTATTCATTATATGTACGGATTAAGGTAAGTGTTTTGATCGTTAAAACTCGATTATGGGTGATTATAGAACATAAAACCAGTGTAAATTCATGAAAAATCAGTAGAAAAATTGGGTTTTAGGGCTTAAGATTATGAGACCTTTAGGGGTCGATTTAAGGGGTCAAACGAACTCCGAATTTGGTGTTTTTTATATGTACGGACTTGCGAGAGGACGAAGAACATTTGTATAAAAATTTCTGAGTTTCGGGACGCGAGCCCGGGGGTCGGGTTTTGACCGGTTTCGGATTTTTGAGCTAAATTTTATATCTTTCGATTGGAATTCGTTCCTTAAGCATCTATTAATGATAAAAATCTGAACTTGGTAGATTTGGAGCCTTCGAAGGCTGATTCGAGAGGCAAGCGCATTCCAGAATAGTTTCTGGGCTAGTTTTGAGGTAAGTAATGTCTTTAAATCCTGTCATGAGGGTATGAAACCCCTGACTATGCACCCTTTCACGGGTTTTGAAATGCAAAGGTTGAAACTTTGGAGATATATTTCTTACCTAGGCGACTATTGAGTTGCTAAACCGACTTTTAAGCCTATGCTTAATTAGTATTATTTTATTATGATATGATTTGGGCTGTAAGCCGTGTTTGGGGCCTAGTGCCGACTTGTTTACCCTTCGAGGGTTGTGTTTACCATATTTTCCTCACTGATATGTTATGATTTTACACTCAGTCTTTTCCTGATAAATTGTTTGACACTCAGAGTATTTTGATACTACTTATTGAAAAATGAAACACTAGTTTGGGTCGAGAACCCGGTATGTTTATGGCCTAAGGGAAAATTGAGAGTGTCTGACTGAGTGGTGAGGAGGCTTTCAGGCCTCAGGAGTATGGTGAGGAGGCTTTCAGCCTCAGGAGTGTGGTGAGGAGGCTTTCAGGCCTCAGGAGTGTGGTGAGGAGGCTTTCAGGCCTCAGGAGTGTGGTGAGGAGGCTATCAGGCCTCAGGAGAGTGGTGAGGAGGCTTTCAGGCCTTATGTTATTATTGCGCTTGGGCTGTAGGAGCCCCTCCGGAGTCTGTAACACACCCCCAGTGAGCGCCGGTACCGATTGAGTGATGATTGATACTGAGTGATGATCGATGTTGAGTGATTGAGGGAACGCCTGAGGGAAACTGTTATGAGAAATGATTTTGGCCCGAGGGGCAGATTTATGATGATTTTTCTATGTTTTCGAATTATGATTTACTTCATTTTCAAACTAGCTTTTACTGAGAATTTTACTGAGATACACTGATATTACATTTATTTCAAGGGATTTCGGGAAACTGATTTCGAACTTATTATTTGATGAATACTACATGGTGACTTTGTGTTTTACTGGGTTATGTGGAATTGTGTATCTGTACTGTGTGTTTTATAACTCTCAGACTGTGATTTATTTTCATTACCACTGAGTTGGCGTACTCATAAAGACTCTTTGTGCCTCTGTGCACAAATTCAGGTACCGATCTGGAGCAGTAGCTGTTCTTGCTTGTTCGTTAGTAGATTTCAACGGGATTTCGAGGTAGTTGTCCAGCGTCCACCGCTTCTCCACTTCCCTTCCTTAATATGTTTTAGCATTTGGTTCAAAGCCATACATTATAGTTTTAGTATAGTTAGATTTACCTGTTCTTAGATGCTCATGACTATTGACTCCAGTTCTTGGACGGTTGTTAGACTGTTAATGGGACGTTAAGACTTAACTATATTGTTTGATGCTATGGTTGCATGCTTATTATTAGATATTGAACTGTTATAATTGAACAAAGGCGTAGTAATGTGATGGTTGGCTGGCCTAGTTCCACGATAGGCGCCATCACAGCCTGTTAGGATTTGGGGTCGTGACATAAACGTTAGTGCATCATTGAGGTAAGATTTTTGGATTTATTAACTCGATTATAGGTGATTAAGGACCTTAATATCAGTGTTTAATTCATGAAAATCAGTAGAAAAAGATGGGATTAGGGCTTGAGATTATAAGACGTTTTAGGGATGATTTGAGGGGTCATACGAACTCCGATTTTAGCGTTCTTTATATGTATGGACTCGTGAGATGATGAAGAAAATTTTGGTATAAATTTTTTCGAGTTCCGAGATGTAGGCCCGAGGGTCGGGTTTTGGCTAATTTCGGGTTTTGTGCTAAAATTGGTATTTTACAATTGGAATTCATTCCCTTAGCATAATTTAATGAGAAAGATCCGATATTTATAGATTTGGAGCACTCGAAAGTTGATTCGAGAGGCAAGCGGGTTGCAGAGTAGCTTTTCGGGCTAGTTTGAGGTAAGTAATGTCTTTAAATCCTGTCCGAGGGTATGAAACCCCGGACTTTATATCCTTTCACGGATTTCGAGTGATGCACACACTGGACGCCGAGTGTGGGGTGTGCACGAATTGGAAATTTGGTAAAATGTACCTTTTTTATTGAGTTGCGAAATTGCTTTTAAAGCTTATTCTCAATAGTACTACTATAATTTGATATAATTGGGCTGTAAGCCATGTTTGGGGCCTAGTGCCGATTTGTTTAACCCCTTGGGGGCTATTGTTACTGAAATAGTACTACTCAGTCTTTCTTGTGAAATTGTTGACACTCTTATTTGATGATATTACTATTTCTTGAAATGAAATACTATTTTGGGTCGAGAACCCCGTTTTATTCATGGCCCGAGTGGCATGTTGAGAGTGTCTGACTGAGTGTGGCCGAGGGCTAATGTTGTGAGGATGTTATTATATGAGAGAGGCCGAGTGCCTGAGAGTGATTTATGCCATGATGTGGCTTGTTTATAGCGCTTGGGTTGTAGGAGCCCCTCCGGAGTCTGTACACACCCCCAGTGAGCGCAGGTACATACTGAGTGCGAGTGCCGAGTGATTGGGAGTCATGAGTGACAGTGAGGTTGCCCGCGGGGTTGTTATTGAGTGATGGTGAGGTGCTGAGGGAAATTGTTACGAGTGATGATTATCGCCCGAGAGGTAGTTTTATGATGATAGTTTACTGAGTTTTGACTATGATTCACTTCATTTTTCAAGCTGATTTTACTAAGAGTTTCACTGAGAAATACTGGAAAAATATACTTGTTTCAAAGGATTTCATGGAAACTGGTTTTTGAACTTATGTATATTGTATTGAGACTTGATGTTTTACTATTTGTGGATTGGTGTTTTGTGCTGTGTGTTTCATATACTTCAGACTGTGATTTATTTTCATTACTATTGAGTTGGTGTACTCGTCATTACTCCATGCACCCTTGTGTGCAGATCCAGGTACTGGTTCGGAGCAGTAGTCGTCTGAGCTCGTTGTCATCAGCATTTGGGATTTCGAGGTAGTTGTCAAGTGTCCGCAGCTTCTCTACTTCCCTTCTTCGTATAGTACTTAGTAGTTGATTCATAGACATTGTTTAAGACATTAGCAGAGTTAGCTTATTTCTTAGATGCTCGTGATCGGTTGACTCCAGTCTTGGGGGTATTGTTATTAGCAGAGTTAGCTTATTTCTTAGATGCTCGTGATCGGTTGACTCCAGTCTTGGGGGTATTGTTAGATTGTTGGCTTATATTATTGGGGCGTAAAGAATTAAAGAAATTATTTTATACTCTGTTTGCTGCTTGTTATTGATTTTTGAAATATTATAATAGAACAAACGAGTAGTTATGTGATGGTTGGCTAGCCTAGTTCCACGGTAGGCGCCATCACGACCTGTTAGGATTTGGGGTCATGACATGTGATGACCTGTCAGTCATTTTATGTAATTGTGCCCCGTTACCTCTTATATTGCTTCACACTTATGTGTTTATGTCTTTATGACTTGCGGAGTTGATTAGTTTCGTTCCGGGAAGCTTTTAGGTTGATTGGACCTTCATTCTAGACTTATAAACTTTAATTTGAAAATGTTGACCAAACTTTGACTTTTGTGAAAAAGACACTGGAAGTGTTCTTATGACTCCTATAGCTTTGTATCGATATTTCAGACTTGGGCGCCAGGAATTGTTTTGGAAGTTTGTAGGTTGATTTGACAAAATTTGGCAATTTTAAGTTGAAAATTTTGAATGTAGGTTGACTTATAGCTATTGAGCTCAGAATTTGATGTTGGGATTGGAATAGATTTTTTATGGCATTTGGAACTTGTTGGCAAAATTTGGCGTCGTTCGGAGTTCATTTCATAGGATTCGGACGCTTAGTTGAAATTTTAGAAGTTCTTGAAAATCTCTTTGAACATCATGCGATTGTTAGTTCAATTTTTTAGGTTTAGATGTTATTTTTGTGTTTTGATCGCGCGAGCAAGTTTGTATGATATTTTTAGACTTATGTAGATGTTTGGTTTGGAGCCCTGAGGGCTCGAGTGGGTTTCGGACGCCTAGCGGAGTGTTGTTAGAACTTAAGGTTGCTGGTGTTCTGCACAAGCCTCAGGTCTCACATTTTCAAGGTCTGAGTTTGCATTTGCGAAGGTTGGCCAAGTGTTCGCATTTGTGAAGTGCACCTGGGAGAGCTTATTCGCATTTGCGATCAACATGGTCACATTTGCGGAGGGTCCATTGTTTGCAATTGAGATGAAAGAATATATGGAAGGACTTCGCATTTGTCACACCCCAAAATGTGAGGGATGAGACCGGCGCCTGATGATCCCGTACAAGCGGACCTGGATTGCCTTTCTTACCCAACGCGCTACCCCGTAGTTACAATATACGTTTTATAAATGAAATAGCAAAATAAAGTCAAGATATGTATTTTCATCATTAGTCCATTTTCCTTCTTTAGAGATTCAACATTTGATAATCCCAAAACACATGTGCTAAATACAACATTTCCTATGCGGAACCACGATTCTAATAAATACAACCGCTACCCAAAATACATGTACAATCAAAATAGTGTCTACGGAGCCTCTAAGAATACTAGGAGTTTACATAGACATGCCGGCAACAAGGCCCCGGCTATACCTTTAGAGACACCACATATACAAAAGGGGATGATATAGACTACACACGGCCCCGAGAGGAAGTGGGGCTCACCAGAACTGCTGAAGGGACGAAGAGGAGGCACCATTATCAGCGGTCGGAGCTACCTGCTATGTAACCACCTACATCCATATAAAAGATGTAGCCCTCGGCAAAAGGGACGTTAGTACCATTGAATAGTACTAGTATGTATGAACAAACTTTACTCTAAGTAAAATCAAAGCAGTGCACAGATAGAAGGCAGTCAAATAAACCAAATAATTATTGCACAGAGATACAGAGAATCACAAATCAGGTTTTCATAGCTTCTTATTTCAATTGTCCTCCTGTTGCGGCGCGCAACCCGATCCCACCTTACAATCACATTCCACCCTTATTTCTTCTCATCATTCCACCCTTATTTCTTCTGCTGCGGCGTGCAACCCGATCCCGCCGTACATTCACATTCCACCCTTATTACTTCTCAACATATCACCCTTATTTTACTTGTTGCGGCGCACAACCCGATCCCACCGGACATCATTTAGATAGCAACAACAATCAACAATTTAATCACAAGGATTTCTATCACCAAGAGTATAAATTTATACAACCACACAACCATGTGAAAACAAGGGCACAATAATCTTTACCAAGCAGTGAGTCACATATGGTGCGTCATAACCATTTAGATCAGATAAATCAAATCACTTTTCTTTCCCATCATTTACTACACAACCCTTAGCGCTTGGATACATTCAATAATTGAGTTCATTACCATTTTCATTCATTTAGTAGCACTTTCTCTCATACCGATAAGTTCAAGCATATAACGAGTCTTGCACATGACAGGGTAAGCACAAAGAATCACATTTCACAATCTCAAGTAGCATGGTGACATGGTAATCAACTTAAGGCATTCAGAGAACACAATTCTTCACCTCATCACAATAGGAAAATCGATTCAAATACAATCAAACCAGGAATTCATACCGAATGCTCGGACACCAACAAGGCGACTCTACAAACATTAAAGTTAGCCATACATACCTCAAGTCGGAATTTCACTTTTATATCTATTTTCAAACCACCGGACCTTCTAACACCTTCAATCTAATTTACAAGATGACATGTTTAGACTTAGAATTAGAAATCATGAACTCATTTGGGCATTTTATCAAACACTATGTTATCCCTTAGATTAACTAAACCCTTTTAGTGAAAGGTTAATATTTGCTTCCCGTTACTAGGTTATGGTAATTTAATCACATGCATGAAAGGTATTAACTCTTATCTTGAATAACCACCTAGGTGTGTCCCATTCTAGCTATATTCAGAGAATTTAAGAAATGGGGTGAGAACTTTACCTCTTATGGTGAAGAAGACAACGACTACTCGAAGATTTTCAGGCCTGAGTAGAAATGGAGGACCAATTTTGTGAAGAAGATGATTATCTCTCACTAAAATCACTCTCCCTTCTCTCTATTTTAGGCAAAAAGACGTTAAAATGAAAGGGGTATGTGTTTTATTAGGCTGGGGGTCGGGTATAAAAATTAGATATTAGAACCCCCAAAGCAGGGAATGCGGTCAGGAATGCGATCGCATTCCTGCCGCATAAATGGCCCTCAGCTGAGCCAAAATGGGAAACAGACTGCCCAGGTATGCGACCACTATGCGGTCCGCATACCTGTTACGAAATCGCATAGTGCGTCGCATAACCTCCTCCGCAAAAATGGAGGTGCAAAAATGCGACAACGATGCTGTCCACATTGACAAAATGCGATCGCATTTTGGGGTGCATAACTGTCCTCAAAATGGACAGCAACTGTCCAGGTGTGCGACCACTATGCGGTCCGCATACCTGATCTGCGATCACATAGTGGACCGCAGATCCTCACAATTCTGGAAAATTTTATTTTTTAAGTCCCGGGTAACTTTTACTTCCAAAAGGTCCGTTTTTACGAATTCCTACAGTTATAACAACATGGGGACCTACCCAAGCATCTTATTTTGTTAAATTTTACAGGTCTTTATATCCTCCCCCACTTAGAATCATTCGTCCTCGAATGAGGATCGAGAATTACTAAGCTATGAAAACATGACTTCCCAACCCCCAATTCTCACTAACTCCGATATTTTCTGAAAATTTTGCCAGATTTTCCTCTGTAATTAGGCCTATCTACCTGCCAGAGAGCCCCCGAAACACATTGTTAACCAATTTTCCACAGTTTCAGTTACATTTACACATAATTCGGTTATCTCCACAAGTTGTATATATTAAATTACTTCAACAAGCTACACATACTTCGTTTAACACCACAAATTTGCACATAATTCAACTATTACAGTGAGTTGCACATAATTCAGCTATTTCAAGGATTTGCACATGATCCAACTATTCATAACATCTACAAATGTGGCACAAAGTTGAGAAATCACAATAGCAGGATAATTAGGGGAGTGGGGTGTCCTTGCACAAAATTTGACACAAAGGTGTAATTTCTTAGAGATGGCAGTTCTCAAGACCACTACTAGACTTATTCAAACAAATGTGGATATTTCTCTTTCATTTCATTTTTCGCTTCCCACGTGGCTTCTTCGACTTGTTGACTCTGCCATAATACTTTAACCGAAGCGACCTCTTTGTTTCTCGACCTACGAACTTGCCTATCAAGAATAGCAACCGGAACCTCTTCATATGACAACTCTTCATTAATTTCAATGGTCTCAACCGGCACGATGGCAGATGGATCTCCAATTACCTTCCTCAGCATGGACACATGAAACACCGAGTGCACTAATGACATCTCAGGAGGAAATTCCAGCCTATACGCCACATGCCCTATCCTTTGTGCAATCCTATATGGCCCGACATACATTGGGATTAATTTCCCTTTTTTCCCAAACCGCATCACTCCCTTCACGGGAGACACCTTCAAGAATACCCAATCATCTAATTGTAACTCCAAATCTCTTCGACGAACGTACGCATAGGATTTCTGATGACTCTGAGCAGTCTTCATCCTCTCCTAAATGACTCTATTTGGTGCACAAGATCCGGTCCTAGTAGTTCCGCCTCACCAACCTCGAACCATCCAATCGGCGACCTACACCTCCTTCCGTATAATGCCTCAAATAAGGCCATCTGAATACTAGCATGGAAACTGTTATTGTAAGAAAATTCTATAAGCGCCAAGTGATCATCCCACCTACCCTTGAAATCTAATACACAAGCCTGTAACATGTCTTCAAGCGTCTGAATAGTCCTCTCTGCCTGGCCGTCTGTCTGCGGGTGGAAAGTTGTGCTGAGATTTACCTGCGTACCCAATCCTTGCTGAAAGTTCTTCCAAAATATAGTTATGAACTAGGCCCATCGATCTGCGATAATCGATACTGGAGTGCCATGGAGCCTGACTATTTCTTTGATATACAACTGAGCGTACTGTTCTGCAGTATCAGTGGACTTGACTGGTAAGAAATGCACCGACTTCGTGAGCCGATCCACTATCACCCAAATTGAGTCGAACCTACGCGTAGTGCGGGGTAACCCCACCACAAAGTCTATATTGATCATTTCCCATTTCCATGTTAGTATTTCCATAAGTTGTGCCAACCCACCGGGCCTCTGATGCTCGGCCTTCACTTGCTGACAATTCTCGGACACCTAGCCACAAAGTCCGCCACACCCTTCTTCACACCATTCCACCAATAAATTTCCTTGAGATAGCGATACATTTTCCTAGAACTTGGGTGTACGGAATACCTGGAATTGTGATCCTCCGCCATAACTCTCTCCCGAAGATCATCCACATCCGGAACACATAGCCACCCTTGGCACCGCAAAACACTGTCATCATTACCGAGTGAAAATGCCGAAGTGTTGTGATTCTGAATTGTTTCTTTCAACTGTGCCAAAGATGGATCCCTGAATTGTTTTCCCTTAACTTTCGCTACAAGCGAAGACTCCTCTCCATCACGCACCATGACATTCCCTCATCTGAGGCTGAAAGACAGACCCCCAATCTGGCCAACTGATGAACCTCCCGAGCCAAAGGCCTCTGACCTGCTTCCAAATGGACCAAGCTACCCATGGATTTCTGACTAAGAGCTTCGGCTACCACATTCGCCTTCCCTCAATGGTACAAAATATTCATATCATAATCCTAGAGCAATTCTAACCACCTCCGCTGCCTTAAGTTCAACTCCTTCTGTTTGAATAAATACTGAAGACTCTTGTGGTCTATGAACACGTCCACATGTACCCCATAAAGATAATGCTTTCATATCTTCAATGCAAACACAACCGATGCGAGCTCCAAATCAGGCATCAGGTAATTCTTCTCGAGATTCTTGAGCTGCCTAGAAGCATACGCTATTACCTTACCACACTGCATCAATACACACCCCAAACCAACCCTTGAAGCATCACAATACACCACAAACCCTTCTGAACCTTCCGACAAGGTCAACACGGGCGCCGAAGTCAATCTTGATTTCAACTCTTGAAAACTCTTTTCACAAGCATCCGACCAGTGAAACGTGACCGCCTTCTTCATAATCTTAGTCAATGGGGAGGCGAGAGTACAGAATCCCTCCACGAACCTCAAATAATATCTAGCTAAACCCAAGAATTTGCGGATCTCCGTAGGGGTTGTTGGCCTAGGCGAATCCTTCACTACTGCTATCTTTTGGGGATCAACCTGAATCCCTTCCCTGGAAACAACATGGCCCAAAAAAGTGACTGATTTTAGCCAAAACTCACATTTTGAGAACATTGCATACAACTGGTGCTGATGGAGAGTCTGCAGAACTGCCCTGAGGTTATTAGCATGATCGTCCTAACTCTGTGAATAAACAAGGATATCATTGATGAAGACTATCACGAAAGAGTCAAGAAATGGCTTGAAAACCCGATTCATAAGACCATAAAAGCTGTTGGGGTGTTGGTTAGCCCAAAAGACATTACCAAGAATTCGAAGTGCCCATAACGAGTCCTAAAGGCGGTCTTAGGGATATCCTTCTCCCTGATCTTCAACTGGTGATACCCAGACCGTAAATCAACCTTTGAGAAAAACCTAGCACCTTGCAACTGGTCGAACAAATCATCTATCCGAGGCAATGGGTATTCCCTTTCCTAATCATCTTTGAGGCCTTAAGGTAGGAAATAAACCTACCTCTTGGCACGATATTATTCCCCTCCCACTCGATAATTGGTTCATTAGGAAACTCGAGCCTCATAATTCTGGTTTGGTAGTCGAGTTTAGCAAAGCACGAATAGAGCCAATCCATCCCCATAATTACATTAAAATCTACCGTTTCTAACTCAATAAGATCGGCCGTAGTATCCCGACCACGCACCGTGACAACACAATTCCTATGTACTCACACGCCCGTAATATAGTCACCAACCGGAGTCGACACAGAGAACGGCTCGTGAAGCTGTTCTGATTCTATCCCAAAACTAAAAGCGATAAATGGAGTAACATATGACAAAGAGGACCCGAGATCAATAAGAGCATAAACATCATGTGATTGAACAATTAGAATACTTGTGACAACATCTGGAGAAGCCTCCACACTCTGGCGACCACTCAAAAGCATAAAACTAACTGGGTCCCCCTTGACCCCGTGCTCCACCCCTAGTTGCACCGCGCCCTGATGGAGCTGGAGGGCCACGGGCTGGAGGGCGTGCTGGAGATATAGCGGCTAGAACTGGATGGATGAGCACTGCCCCTACCCGTGCCCTGACTGGGTGCACGACAGTCTCGCTGAACATGGCCTCTCACTCCGCATCTATAGCATACCGGTATGTCCAAGTAACAGGGTTCAGAATGCAACCTCCCACACTTCGGTCATGGGGCCCTCCGCTGCTGCTGGAACCTCCCACCTGAACGACCCGACTAATGGAACCTCCTGCTATCTGAACCTGGTCCAAAGCAAACTCCTTGCTGATAACTGTGCCCTGATGGCGGTGCACTGGCTGAGGACTGAGCATAGGAATTAGATGGCCCTGATGACCCTCTCCCAAGGGCTGACCTCCCACATGCAATTGAAATTCCAGGGTTGCCCGCTGACCGTCCCCTACTACTACTCTATCTCTCCATTCTTATCTTTAATTTCCGAGCCTCCGTAGCCTGGTCGAATCCCACAATCTTCCCATAATTTATATCTGAGTGCAGAGAAGCTGTAGCAGCTTCACTAATAACCAAGGGACCAAGGCCCTGCACGAACCGACGAACTCTAGCCTCCATAGTAGACACCATATGAACATCATATTTGGACAAGCGCACGAGTTAGAGATAGACAACCTCACCTTTCACCACATCGCACGATATAGAATAGCAATAAAAGGGTACTTTCCTAAATGTCCATGTAGCCCCCTAATTATAGATGTGGTCGACAACACACCGATAAGAAGGGATATACTAGACACGGCTCCGAGACATCCTAGGACACTTTTAAAACCTAAGGCTCTGATACCAAGTTTATCACGCCCCAAAATCTGAGGGACGAGATCGGCGCCTAACTGGATGATCCCGGTTAAGCGGACCTGGATTGCTTTTCTTACCCAACGCGCTACCCCGTAGTTACAATATACGTTTTATAAATGAAATAGCAAAATGGAGTCAAGATATGTATTTTCATCATAAGTGCTTTCCTTCTTTAGAGATTCAACATTCGATAATCCCAAAACACATGTGCTAAATACAAAATTTCTGATGCGGAACCACGATTCTAATAAATACAACCGCTACCCAAAATACATGTACAACACACATAGTGTCTAAAGAGCCTCTAAGAATACTAGGAGTTTACATAGACTTGCCGGCAACAAGGCCTCGACTATATCTTTATAGACACCACATATACAAAAGGGGATGATATAGACTACACACGACCCCGAGAGGAAATGGGGCTCACCAGAACTGCTGAAGGGACGAAGAGGAGGCACCACTATCGGCGGTCAGAGCTACCTGCTATGGAACCACCTATATCCATATAAAAGATGTAGCGCCCCCGGAAAAAGGGACGTTAGTACCATTGAATATTACTAGTATGTATGAACAAACTTTACTCTAAGTAAAATCAAAGCAGCGCATAGATAGAAGGCAGTCAAAGAAACCAAACAATTATTGCACAGAGATACAGAGAATCACAAATGAGGTTTTCACAGTTTCTTATTTCAATTGTTCTCCTGTTGCGGCGCGCAACCCGATCCCACCTTACAATCACATTCCACCCTTATTTCTTCTCATCATTCCACCCTTATTTCTTTTGTTGCGGTGTGCAACCCGATCCCACCGTACAGTCACATTCCACCCTTATTACTTCTCAATATATCATCCTTATTTCACTTGTTGCGGCGCGCAACCCGATCCCAACGGACATCATTTAGATAGAAACAACAATCAACAATTTAATCACAAGGATTTCTATCACCAAGAGTATAAATTTATACAACCACACAACCATGTGAAAACAAGGGCACAATAATCTTTACCAAGCTGTAAGTCATGTATGGTACGCCATAACCATTAAGATCAGTTAAATCAATTCACTTTTCTTTCCCATCATTTACTACACAGCCCTTAGCACTTGGATACATTCAACAATTGAGTTCATTACCATTTTCATTCATTTAGTAGCACTTTCTCTCATACCGATAAGTTCAAGCATATAACGAGTCTTGCACATGACAGGGTAAGCACAAAGAATCATATTTCACAATCTCAAGTAGCATAGTGACATGGTAATCAACTTAAGGCATTCAGAGAACAAAATTCTTCACCTCATAACAATAGGACAATTGATCTAAATACAATCGAACCAGGAATTCATACCGAATGCTCGGACACCAACAAGGCGACTCTACAAAGATTAAAGTTAGCCATACATACCTCGAGTCGGAGTTTCCCTTTAATATCTATTTTCAAACCACCAGACCTTCTAATGCCTTTAATCTAATTTACAAGATGACATGTTTAAACTTAGAATTAGAACTCATGAACTCATTTGTGCATTTTATCAAACAATATGTGATCCCTTAGATTAACTAAACCCTTTTTAGTGAAAGATTACTCTAACTTGCTTCCCTTTACTAGGTTATGGTAAATTAATCATATGCATGCAAGGTCTTAACTCTCATCTTCAAGAACCACCTAGGTGTGTCCCATTCTATCTATATTCACAGAATTTAAGGAAGAAATGGGGTGAGAACTTTATCTCTTATGGTGAAGAAGACAACGACTACTCGAAGATTTCCAGGCCTGAGTAGAAATGGAGGACCAATTTGGTGAAGAAGATGACTTTCTCTCACTAAACTCACTCTCCCTTCTCTCTATTTTAGGCAGACATGCATTAAAATGAAATGGATAGGTGTTTTATTAGGCTGGGGGTCGGATATAAAAATTAGAAATTAGAAGCACCGAAGCAGGGAATGCGGTCAGAAATGTGATCGCATTCCTGCTATGCGGTCTGCATTACTGTCGCATAAATGGCCCTCAACTAGGCCAAATTGGGAAACAGACTGCCCATGTATGCGACCACTATGCGGTCTGCATACCTGTTATGCGATCGCATAGCGCGTCGCATAACCTCCTTCGCAAAAATGGAGGTGCAAGAATGCGACAACTATGCGGCCCGCATTGACAAAATGCGATCGCATTTTGGGCAGCATATTTGTCCTCAAAATGGACAGCAACTGTCCAGGCATGCGACCATTATGCGGTCCGCTTAACTGATCTACGATCGCATAGTGGACCGCTGATCCGCACAATTCTGTAAAATTTTATCTTTTAAGTCCCAGGGTACTTTTACTTCAAAAAGGTCCATTTTTACAAATTCTTACAATTATAACAACATGGGGAACTGCCCAGGCATCTTATTTAGTTAAGAAATTTTACGGGTCTTTACAGCATTTGTGATTGGTTCTTCACATTGGTGTGGTTTGCAATTGCAAACCCCATGTTGCAAATGTGACATCTGCCACTGGACAACTAGCCAAGGACGGTGTTTTTGAGTTCATTCTCTCATTTTTGAACTCTAGACTCGGTGGGAGGCGATTTGTCGAGGGGGTTTTCATCAATAAACCTTGGTAAGTGACCCCAATCTATTTTAATCATATTTCATCAACATATCTTGGATAATAACCTCAAAATCATGTGAATCAAAGTAGAAATTTCTGAAACTTTGTCAAGTTTTTGAAAAATAAGAAATTAAGTTTTGAGAGTCGTTTTGGACTCGGATTTTTGAACTAATCACATATATGAACTTGTGTGGGTCATGGGTAGACAAAATGTACCATTAGACTCGGGTATTGATCGGGCGGCCCCGGGTTGACTTTTGGAAAAGGTGTAAAAAAAAATTAACTTTATCTATTGCAATTGAATTCCCTAGCATTGTTTGATGACATTGAGTCAATTTTGGTTATATTTGAGCCGCGTGGAGGGATATTTTAAAGGAAAAGCTATTTATAAGTGTTGAAATGACCTAGTTGAGGTATGTGTCTTGCCTAAATTCGTGTGGGGGAGTTACCCCTTAGGAGTGGTATTGTATGATTCAATTGTGCTAATTGAAATTCGTGTACACAAGGTGACGAGTGGGTACACGCGTTGTACCTAGTATTTGACCGATTTAGGCTACTTAGACTATTTCCATGCTTGAGTTGAAATGCCATATTATATTCTAAATTCGCATAGTCAAATCATTCTTAATTGTGTTAGATTATCCTTAAATGCCTTAGTTGACTTGTTTGGTATTTGTCCTATATCCTACTTGCTAAATTGTTCTCATGCTTTAGTTAAACTTGTTGCCCCATATTGTTACATGTTATTTCTTCAAAGTTAATTAATATTGTTTAAATTAATTGTTCATGTTGCCCCGTTTACTTGTTGACTCCCATTATTCGAGATTCGTTGTCGAACATTATTTCCTCTATTGTGATCTAATATTATCTAATATCGTGGTTATATAATATTTTATCATTATTGAGGTATTTGGTGTAGAATTTGTGAAATTCGTTAACACGTTGAGGCGATGTTGGTTATTGTTGAAACATCTATCTTATTGAGCATTTTCCATCCAATTTATTGTTGTTGGTATTCTTTTATACGTTGTGGTGGAGCCATGGACTATTGTTGTGGAAACAATGATATTGTTGTTGTTGACAAGTTGTTATATATGGGCACTTATGGTGAGAGTTGTTATTGTGATATGATATTGATGCGCATACGACGATATAAGGCTTGGGTTGATGTGCATGCGGTGGTATAAGGTGGGACTTATGTGTGTGTTGCTTGTAGGGGAACTTCGTGAAGCCACGCGATATCATAAGGTGGGTTAAAGTTCGTTATTTCTAGAAAACCATTTTCAAAACCTATTTTCAAATGTAAGACTCACACGATGGTATAAGAAAAGATTTTGAATGAAATTTGAGGAAAATGAATACGAGGTGGTACCTCAATTTTGATTTCACTATACACGAGGCGGTACCTCGTTGTGATTCTTGCTATTATTTCACGTTGCAAAGTGTTTTGGTGGATATATATCTTTGTTTCATTCCTTAGTGTTCTATCAATTGTTGTCCATACATGATCATTATAGTCCTTTAGTTGCTTCTTTTATGCAATTTCTACTGTTAATATTTTGATATTAAATCATGCTATTGTCTTGTTCCGTATTAGTTGCTTTCTTACTTTCCATTTTATATCCGTATTTCATTTCATACTATCTATTTCATATGCTAGGAGGTGTCTTGACCTGGCCTCGTCACTACCCTACTGAGGTTAGGTTTGATATTTACTGGGTACCGTTGTGGTCTATTCATACTATGCTCCTGCACATCTTTTTTACAAATCCAGGTGTGTCCGCTCATGCTAGTCGATAGAGATTTCATGTTAGCTGTATTTACCGGAGACTTCAAGATATGTCGGCTCGGCGTCCCCTTCCCTTATTCTCAGTTATAGTTGTATTTTCTCGCAAACAATGATGTATAAGATGTTTTAGTTATTCCATAGTGCTTATGACTCTATTCCATAGTTCTTGGGCGTAGTATGGTTGAGATTCTGCTTTTTAGTAGTTATATGAGTTTATCAAACTAGGTTTATTATTTTTTTATTCATATTTGTTTAATTGTTGTCAAATATTAGGCTTACCTAGTCTTAAAGACTAGGAGCCATCAAGACTTCCTACGAAGCGAAAAATGGGGTCGTTACAAGTTGATATCAGAGCTCTAGGTTCATAGGTATTACGAGTCATAAGCAGGTTAAGGAGAGTCTTGCGACGGTATAAGGCTTGGGTTGATGTTCATGCAGTGGTATAAGGTGGGACTTATGTGTGTGTTGCTTGTAAGGGAACTACGTGAAGCGACGCAACGCCATTTTCAAAACCTATTTTTAAATATACGGCTCACACGGCGGTATAAGGAAAGATTTTGATTGAAATTTGCGGAAAGTGAACACGAGGTGGTACCTCAATTTTGATTTCATTATCCATGAGGCGGTACCCCGCTGTGATTCTTGCTATTATTTCATGTTGCAAAGTGTTTTGGTGGAAAATATATATGTTGTTTCATTCCTTAGTGTTCTATCAATTGTTCTCAATACATGATCATTATAGTCCTTTAGTTTCTTCTTTTATGCAATTTCTACTGTTAATTTCTTGATATTAGATCATGTTATCATCTTTTTCCGTATTAGTTACTTTCTTACTTTCCATTTTATATCCGTATTTCATTTCATACTATCTATTTCATATGCTAGGAGGTGTCTTGACCTAGCCTCGTCACTACCCTACTGAGGTTAGGCTTGATATTTACTGGGTACCGTTGTGGTCTACTCATACTATGCTTCTGCACATCTTTTGTACAAATCAAGGTGCGTCCCCTCGTGCTAGTCGATAGAGATTTCATGTTAGCTACATTTAACGGATACTTCAAGGTATGCCTGCTTGGTGTCCCCTTCCCTTATTCTCAGTTACTGTTGTTTTTCTCGCAAACAGTGATGTATAAGATGTTTTAGTTATTCCATAGTGCTTATGACTATATTCCACAGTTCTTGGGAGTAGTATGGTTGAGATTCTGCTTTTTAGTAGTTATATGAGTTTATCAAACTGGGTTGATTATTTTGTTATTCATATTTGTTTAACTGTTGTCAAATATTAGGCTTACCTAGTCTTAAAGACTAGGTGCCATCAAGACTTCCTACGGAGCAAAAAATGGGGTCGTTACAAGTTGATATCAGAGCTCTAGGTTCATAGGTGTTACTAGTCATAAGCAGGTTTAGTAGAGTCTTGCAGATTGGTACGGAGTCGTATGTACTTATCTTCGAGAGGCTACAAAACTAGTAGGAAAACTTTACTCCTTTGATTTCTTGTCGTGCGAATTGGTTGATTTCGAAATTAAAATCTTTGAATTTCTATTTTCTCAAAGATGGTGAGGACACGCAGCGCAGAATCCAACGATCAGATACACGCGCCCCCTGCTAGAGCCGCAAGAGGCTGGGGCCGGGGCAGAGGCCGAGGACGGATACGTGGTATAGCAAGAGCACCTGTTTTAATCCCATCATCAGCTCAAACGACCCAATTCCCCAACCCAGTCCAAAAACCAACCCCAACATGTTTTAATCCCAGCCGTTGATCAACGGGTGACAACATTTCTCCCACTCTCCTTATATCCCCTCACCCAAACCCTAATCCCCATTCCCTCTTCAGCAGTCGCCCTCAAGCACTCTTCCCTCCCCCAGAAAACCCTAGCCGCCCTCTCGACCTTCTCCAAATCCCTGTCTATCATGGATTTCTTCCATGATTTTCTTACCTTTTATGTATTATTTCAGTATTACCTGCAAAACCATGGTATCACTTAGCACTTGCCTAAACATGGCAAGTACTATCTCTCAGAATCTGGCCGTTCAACATCAATCTCTTGAATCTGAACGATATCTCGTCCATGTGGATCATGGCCAGGCTATATGGGTCCGATTAGCCAAGATCTCCGGCCAATTTCCAGTTTCTGTCAATTGAGGTTTACCTAATTTCTCCCTAACACGATTTTTGTAGTGATTCGGCATTATTTCCTTATTTGGATTGATTTTACAATGTTTCCTTGATTCGTTTGCTTGATTTCTACTTCTATATAAACCCACCCCATTCCCCTTTAATTCAGAGATTCTTACCACTGGATTTACTAAAAACTCAAAGCTATATTCGATTATTCTCTCGTTCTCTACTTTGGCTCTTGACCGGATGAATGCCAAGGCCACCAAAATCAATTTTTAACTTTTCTTGGTGCGAGCACTGCCCGGGGTTCATTTGAAGCCCTTGGGAACTCTGACACACTAAGATCTTGAGTTCTATTGCTCTTTGTGGGCGTTCAGAATACTATGGAATTTGTTCTTCCTTAGTTATCTATTTGTCAACTGATAACTGGTATGTTTTTTAGCTTTTGCAATTTCATTTTTTTGTGTTCATTATTTGCATATTCATACCTCTAAAATTTCGTGACCTAATATATTTTTGGACCATCTCTAAGGGCAACTTTGTTGGCATTGAATTAGTTTCATGATTTGAACTTCTTTAGCATTGATTTTACCTAAGAATTTCAATCCTGAAATATGTATTGGTACATGTTTAACTTGAATAATTCGGACTCCCTTAAACTCACTTATACTAGTAGATTGGTATCTAATGTTTAACTTTATTGCCTAACATGAGATTCCTTGCTTTGTCCTGAATCATTGTAATGACTAGTTCATGTTTGAAATGTATTTAGGGCCTTCATGTTAACTATGATCCACTCCCATGCTAGTTTTATCACATTATTGTTTAGTTCTACTAAATCCTATACCCTCCCGTGATTATTTGACATTTTAGAATAGTTGTCCTAACTTTCATTACTCCCTAAAAAGTTTTTATATTGGTCTGTTTCATGGGTTTCTGATATTGTGATGCTTAACTTGAATAAGTTAGACCCCTAGGTTTTATCCCCTTTGAGTTAGTGCTTTACTTTGAACTTGTTTTGGTATTGTGCACCTTTAATCTAAAAAATCTGACTCCTTTAACTCAATATGTTTGCTTCCAATATGTTATCTCTTGCTAAGTGCTGGACCTATAATAGCAACATGCCCTCTAAGTTTTGTTGAACCTCTTGATTGGTATGTTTTGTGTTTAAGCAACTATGCTATGTCTGCTTCTGAAATGCAAGTGTATCTCTTCAAATTCTGTAACTGAGTCATGCTCTCTCAGCCTCGTTTGCTATCCATATCACTCTGAGTCTGTCATTCTTGGACGGCTGAATGCCAAGGCCACCAAGACTCTCATTATTGCCCTCCCTAGTGTGAGCACTGCTCGGGGTCCATTTGAGGCCCTTGTGAACTCTGGCACACTAGGGCTTGGGGTCTTTTGGCCATTCTCTTTACTTTGGTACTTGAGTTATCTCAATTCTTTCCTCACTCTATCTGTTGAGCATATAAGCTATCAACTTGTGGCTGTTTTGTTTTCGTGTGGATTTTCCCTGTGATTTCTGGTTTGCTGATAGATGTAGTCCCTGCTAATCGGGGTGTGCTAATTTGGTGAAGAAGGAGTTTTTGTTGAAGGCCAAAGCAATGTTGGGTATTATCTTTGGGCGTGTTATATATCCACTATTATTGTTTGTATAATTCCTTGTAATTACATTCATTACTGGGCCTGGGGTCTTTTGGACATTCTCTTTACTTCTGGTACTGGAGTTATCTCAATTCTTTCCTCACTCTATCTGTTGAGCATATAGGTTGTCAATTTGTGGCTGTTTTGTTTTCGTGTGGATTTTCCCTATGATTTCTGGTTTGCTGATAGATGTAGTCCCTGCTAATCGGGGTGTGCTAATTTGGTGAAGAAGGAGTTTTTATTGAAGGCCCAAGCAATGCTGGGTATTTCTTTTGGGCATGTTATAGATCAACTATTATTGTTTGTATAATTCCTTGTAATTACATTCATAACTGGGTTTGTAATAACTTTGTAATAAATAATTGGGGGTATTAGTAAAATGGAGAAACGAGTATGTTTAATGTTTGCATGAAAGGGTAGCTAGTATGCTTCTAGGATTCATATGATTTATTTATCCAAACTGGTATATATTCATTTCACTTTTTTGGTGCACTGTTAGAAATCATGTCATTAGAAGAATCACTCACATTGCTCGTCTATCATTAAACATGAGTTCAAATGCTTCATCTATTTCTATTTCTACTGCTACGTGTTTTTAGACAACATGCCTATAGGAAGTAAACACCCCTTCAATTTTCATAACTGCTTCAAATGCATTAGAAATCATGCACGTAGGAATTTTGATTAGTTAATTTCATTGCTATTATGATACTCACCTAGAAAACATGTCTATAGGGACTAATATAGTAAATTAGTTCTAATCGCCAATCTTTAGAAACTCTGCCTATGGGACATCACCACTCGCTTTAATGCTAAACACTTCAATCGTTGTTTCTCGTTTAACCATGTCATTGATAGAAAGCACGAGTAATCCTAAGTATTTTTCAACCGATTCACTGTTCTTTATTGCGAAAATCACTTAGAAATCATGCCAATAGGTTTAAAAACTCATTTCTTTAATAATAAGCATGCAATAACCTTAGTTACTTAGGAATCATGTCTATAAGTGACGCCTTAAACTACCTGCCTGTTTGAATTCATGGTCATCTAGAAATCATGTTTATAGGGTTTAATGATCCCTAAGTTTGCCTCCATACTAAGACTATTTTAACGCCTAGTATAAAAACATGCTTTGCGTTCATTTACTGCCTACGTGTGGAGGCTAACTTGAGCCCCTAACTGCCCTTATATGAAGTCCTATGTGTTTTTTTATCTCCCCTAGTTTTTAAACATTTTGAGCAACTTAAGTAAGTCTAGAACCACCCAAATAGAGGTCCAAAGCCTCCTGGACAATAGGTATGGGATGGGTAGTGCACGCATAGGGAATGACTTAGAATTAAATTAGAGTGCCTTTAGGTAAACAACTTAAACATAGTAATCGGGTAGCAGGAGATGATAGTATGTGCCCGCTGAATAATATGAGTAATTTCTTATCTCAAGGGAGTTACAAAGTATTATTTATGTTGCATGGGGTGATCCTTTAGGCTAATAAACTTAGGACCCCCCCCCCCTCTTTTATCTTCATTATTCGTCTAATCATCTAATATAGATTTAATAGTTATATTCCTGTAATACTTACTTCTCATTGTGTCAAAAATTTCTTTGATCTTTACCCTATGTGTTTATCTTACCTATTTGTCATCCACATAGTTTTAAGTTTGTCTGGAACCCACAGTTGTGGACCTCGAAGAGTTCCTAACACCTTCTCTTTGAGGTAATTTAAGCCATTACCCGATTTTTGGTGGCGTTGACTACTCAAACAGAGTTATCTGCATAATAGGTTCCCTAACGCATCTTAATAATTATTAGGTGGTGATTCTTCTTTTCTTAACACCCCATTTCCTATCCAAAAGAGTTGTAATATATCGAAACCCGATTTTGCGAGAAAAAGGGGCGCGACATGGGTTAGACATCAGAGGCGCCTATTGCCATCCCAGCACTTTAGGAGACCCTTGCACAGTTCTTGAGCATTATTTAGTACCTTAGCTCAGGCAGAGTTGATCCCACTTGCACCAGCCACATCTTAGATCGGGGGAGGAGCATAGACTCACGCGGTCCATACCCTAGAGAAGTGGGTCCAGATTGATCAGGTCCTATAGGTTATACCAGTACAATATGTTGCTCCAGTTGAGCCTGCGGTTAGGGCAGCAATATCTAAGGAGGAGCAGCTCAGGCTTGAGAGGTTCAAGAAGTACCACCCTCCTACTTTAAGTGGTTTGGCTTCAGAGTATGCACTTGGCTTTCTTGAGAAGTGTCATCGTATTTTTTATAGTATGCGCATTGTGGAGAAGAGTGGGGTTGCTTTTACTATGTTCAAGCTGAAAGGAGTGACATATCAGTGGTGGCAGGCGTACGAGGTGGGTAGCCCAGCTAAGGCAGCTTCACTTACATGGTATCGGTTTTTGGAGTTTTTCTTGAAAGAGTTTAACCCTCAGACCCTTCGAGAAGCTTGGCGCGCCGATTTTGAGCGGCTGTGCCAGGGTACTATGTTTGTGTTAGAGTATGCTGTCTGATTCTATGATTTGTCTAGTCTTGCACCAGCCTTTGTTGCTTCGATCAGAGAACGAGTTTGTCAATTCATCGAGGAGCCCAGCCAGAGCATTAGGTTCAACATGGCTAGGGAGTTGGAGTCAGACACTCTGTATCAGCAGGTGGTTGAGATTACACGTTGGTTGGAGGGTATGCGAGATCGTCATAGAGAGGCCAAGAGGCCTCATAGAATAGGGGGATTTAGTGGTGGTCATGTCGTGGTTTCACCCCGTCATGATAGGGGTTGTGTGAGTCGTTTAGTTCACTCAACACTTCCATCTTCTAGTGGGATTCGGTTGTATCGAGGCTCTAGGTTGCACACTTTTCTCAGCCACTTTCTAGTGCACCTCCTCCGCGGGGCGCCTTTTGCAGTCATTCCAATCGACACGACCTAAGCCAGTCCCAGCCGCCACTCCCATTGAGAGCTTATTTTGAGTGTGGTGATACATGCCACATGGTGAGAGACTGACCCAGACTCACTAGGGGTGCACCTTCCTAGACTTCTCAGGCTCTATGGACTCAGTCAGGTCCGTACACTTCTTAGGCTATGATTGCTGCCCCAGTTGCCGCTCCACCTGCTCAGCCAGCTAGGGGTGGGGGACGCGCGAGTAGAGGTCGCCGTAGAGGTGGAGGCCAGGCTAGTTAGTATGCTCTTCCGAGTAGGACAGAGGCAGTTGCTTTTGACTCAGTCATTACAAGTATGGATTCGGCTTTCCATAAAGATGCATCAGTTTTATTTGATCCGGGATCCACTTATTCATTTGTGTCATCGTACTTTGCTCAGTATTTGGATATATAGCGTGATTTCATGGGTTTCTCCTATTTGTGTGTCTACACCTACGAGAGATTCAATTATTGTGGACCGTGTGTATCGATCGTGTTTAGTTGTTATTGCGGTATTAAGACCAGAGTTGATATGTTGTTACTTAGTATGGTAAACTTTGATGTTATCTTGGACATAGACTGGTTGTCTCCCTATCATGTTATTCTTGATTGTCACGCCATGACTATAACGCTGGTTACGCCCGACTTACTAGAGATAGAGTAGAAGGGTGCATTAGATTATGTCCCTAGAAAAGGTATATCATTTCTAAAGGCTCAACGGATGGGTGATAAGGGGTGTAATGTTTATCTAGCCTTTGTGATATCAGTGGTCACACTCCTTCTGTTGAGTTAGTTCCGATAGTGAGATACTTTCCAAATGTATTTCCAGCAGATCTTCTGGGCATGCCGCTCGACATGGATATCGATTTCGGTATTAACTTGTTGCCGGAGACTTAGCCTATTTCTATTCAACCATATCATATGGTCCACCTGAGTTGAAGGAGTTAAAGGAGCAGTTACAAGAGTTTCTTGATAAGGGATTCATTTGGCCTAATGCGTCGACGTGGGGTGCTCCGGTCTTGTTTGTGAAGAAGAAGGATGGATCTATGCACATGTGCATTCATTATCATTCATTGAACATGGTTATAATGAAGAACAACTATCCATTGCCACTCATTGATGACCTATTTGATCATCTAGAGGGTGACAGAGTGTTCTCTAAGATTGATTTGTGATCAGGTTATCATCAACTGAAGATTCGGGATCCAGATATTCCAGAGACTACCTTTAGGACTTGGTATGGTCACTACGAGTTCCTCGTGATGTATTTTAAGTTGACCAATGCCCCAGTAGCATTTATGCACCTAATGAATAGTGTATTCTAGCCTTATCTTTATTCATTCATCATTGTGTTTATTGACGACATCTTGGTATACTCCTGTCGTTGGGAAGACCATAAGCAACATTTATGGATCATGCTCCTGACCTTGATGGAGAAGAGTTATATGCAAAGTTTTCAAAGTGTGAATTCTAGCTTGATTCAGTGGCATTTTTTGGTCATGTGGTGTTGAGTGAGGGGATCAAGGTAGATCTGAAGAAGATTGAGGCGGTGCAGAGTTGGCCCAGACCGTCTTCAACTACTGATATCAGGAGTTTCCTTGGTTTGACCGTGTATTATTGTCATATCATGTAGGGCTTCTCGTTTATTGCTGCACCTATGACCAGATTGACCTAGAATGTTGATCCTTTCAGATGGACCGAGGAGTGTGATGCGAGCTTTCAAAAGCTCAAGACTTCTTTGACCACATCCCTAGTACAGTTGTTGCCTATGGGCTCGGGGTCTTATACTATGTATCGTGATGCGTCACGCATTGGCCTTGGCACAATGTTGATGCAAGACGGTAGGGTGATTTCCTACGAATCTCGACAATTAAACATTCATGCGAAGAATTATCCAGTCCACGATTTGGAGTTGGCAGCCATGTTCATGTATTGAAGATATGGCCGCATTATTTTTATGGCGTTCCTTGTGAGGTCTTTACCGACCATCGGATTACAACAACTGTTCAAACAGAAATATCTTAACTTGCGGCAGCAGAGGTGGTTAGAGTTACTTAACGACTATGTTATCACCATTCTATATCATCTCGGGAAAGCCAATGTGGTGATCGATGCCTTGAGTTGAAAGCGGGGAGCTTGGGTAGTTTAACCTACCTACTGGTAGTAGAGAGGCCATTAGCATTGGAGGTTTAGGACTTAGTTAACCAGTTTGTTAGATTTGATATTTTGGAGCCTAGTCGAGTTCTTACTTATGTGGTTTCTTGATCTTCTCTATATGACTGTATCAGAGAGTGTAAGATGAAGACCCCCATTTTCTTGTCCTTTAAGACACGGTTCAGCGCGGCGATGCCAAGGAGGACACTAGGGGGATGACGGTGTGTTATGGATGCAGTGCATGATATGTGTGCCCTATGTAAATGGTTTGCGTGTGTTGATTCTTCAGGAGGCTCAGAGTTCTCAGTAATCCATTCATCCAGTTGCCGCTAAGATGTATCAGGACTTGAGGCAGCACTATTGGTTGAGGAGGATAAAGAAGTACATAGTGGAGTATGTTGCTCGGTGCCTAAATTGTCAGCAGGTGAATTATGAGTTTCAGCGGCTAGGTGGGTTGCTTTAGACGCTAGAGATTCCAGAGTGGAAATGGGAGCTAGTTAGTATGGATTTTGTTGTTGGGCTACCCCCAACGCGGAGGAAGTTCGATGCAGTATTCGTAATTGTGGATAGGTTAACTAAGTGGGCTCATTTCATTCCAATGGTGACTACTTACTCTTTAGAGCAGAAGGCTCAAGTTTATATTCGTGAGATAGTCAGACGTCATGGCGTGCCGGTATCCATCATCTCTAACTGCGGTACACAGTTACGTCGTTGTTCTAGAGGGTCTTACAACGTGAGTTAGATACACAGGTGGAGTTGAGTAAAATATTTCACCCTTAGACGGACGAACAACCTAATCGGACTATGGAGATATTAGAGGATATGCTATGTGCGTGTGTGATGGAGTTTGCGGGTTCTTGGGATCAGTTCTTGTCGCTTGCAGAATTTCCTACAACAACAGATACCATTCGAGCATTCAGATGGCTCCATATGTGGCCTTGTATGGGAGGCGGTTTCGATCTCCAGTGGGTTGTTTCGAGCCGTGAGAGGCTAGGCTATTAAGTACAGACTTGGTTCAGGATGCTTTGGAAAAGGTTAAATTAATTCAAGATCGGCTTCGCACAACCCAATCTAGACAGAAGAGTTATGCATATCGGAGGGTTTGCGACACTGCATTCATGGTTGGGGAGCGGGTCTTGCTCTGGGGTTCGCCTATGAAGGGTGTTATGAGGTTCTGGAAGAAGGGAAAGATGAGCCCTAGGTATATCAGACCTTTTGATATTCTTGAGAGGATTGGAAATGTGGCTTACAAGCTTGCACTACCACCTAGTCTAGCTGCAATTCATTCAGTATTCCATGTTTCTATACTCCAAAAGTATCACACTGATCCGTCTCATGTGTTAGACTTTAGCTCAGTCCAGCTCGACAAGGATTTGTCTTATGTTGAAGAGCCGGTAACCATCTTGGACCGACAGGTTCAGAAGTTAATGTCAAAAGATATGCTTCAGTGAAGGTTCAATGGAGGGGTCATTCGGTCGAGGAGGCGACCTGAGAGACCGAGCACGACATGAGGAGTCTTTATCCTCATTTATTCACCACTTCAGGTATGTCCTTATGTTTGTTCGAGGACAAATGCTTGTTTTAAGAGGGGGAGAATGTCATGACCGGATCAGTCGTATTGTGTAATTACGCCCTGTATCCCTTTTTATTTCTTCACACTTGTGTGTTTATGACTTGCGTGTTTATAACTTGCGGGGTTTATTATTTTCGTTCCGGAAATCTTTCGGGTTGATTGGACCTTTGATTCTAGACTTAGAAGCTTTAATTTGAAAATGTTGACGTAACATTTACTTTTGCATATGAATCTTTTTGGTCCAACTAGAACTTCTAGTATATGTGGTAGAAAATATGCTTTTGTTATAGTAGATGATTTTTCTCGATTTACGTGGTTATTTTTCTGTGTCATAAATATAACAAATAAGTAATTTGAAGTCTTCTACAAGAAGGTACAACGGGAAAAAAGCTACTACATATCATCCATAAGAAGTGATCGTGGAGGAGAATTTGAAAGCAAAGCATTTGAAAACTTCTACAATAATCAAGGGATCTCCCACAATATTTCATCTCCCAGATCAGCTCAACAAAATGGAGTGGTAGAACGCAAAACTAGAACCTTGCAACCTTCCACACTACTTCTGGGAAGATGCTATAAGAACAACATATCACATCAACAACAAATGCTTAATTCGACTTATTCTCAAAAAGACTTCATATGAACTACGGAAAGGTAAAAGACTCGACATCACCTGTTTCCATCCTTTTTGTTGCAAATGGTTCATCCACAATAATGGAAAAGACAATCTTGGTAAGTTTGATCCAAAAAGCGATGAAGGTATTTTGCTTGGATACTCTCAATCTAGTAGAGCATATAGAGTTTTTAATAAATTTACTCTATCTATTGAAGAATCTATACATGTTGTATTTGTGGATACTAACCCTCGCTCAAGGAATGAAAAACTACCTAAAGATGAGGAAATTCCCATAGTTCCAAAGACTGTCAATACAGGTAAAAACACTCGTGATGAGGTGATTGATTAGCAGGATCAGTCGACTGACAGTTTGGTAGATAACCAGGAGCTTCCTACAGTTGGACAATAAAGTCCCATTGAAAAGAATCTAATATCAGTTGATCCAAATGAGTGGAAAAGTGATCATGGATACCCACAAAAGTAAATCATTGTAAATCCTTAATAAGGGATGAAAACAAGAAGGTCACTAAAGCAAACGTCAAATATTGCCCTCATATCTCAGTTCGAACCAAAAAAGGTAGATGAGGCTCTTGGGGACAAAAGTTGGATAGCTGCAATGAAGGAACAACTTGATCATATTTGTGAAGAATAAAGTATGGGAACTCATTCCCAAACCTCCAAATGCATCCATTTTTGGAACAAAATAGGTATACAAAAACAAGCTGAACGAGTCCTGGACAAGTGGTACGGAATAAAGCTAGACTAGTTGCTCAATGTTATTCACATCAAGAAGGAATTGATTACGAGGAAACTTTTTCTCCTGTTGTCAGGTTAAAATCTATTCATATCTTATTAGCCTATGCTTCTCACAAATGTTTCAGAGTATTTCAGATGGATGTAAAAAGCACTTTCTTAAATGGTTTCATCTCTGAGAAAGCGTTCGTTAAGCAACCTCCAGGATTTGTAAATGAATCCTTTCCAAATCATGTCTACCAATTATCCAAAGCCCCGTACAAACTAAACCAAGATCCTAGAGCTTGGTATAAAAGGTTAAGTTCATTCCTAGTCAAACATGGGTTTGATAGGGGAAATATTGATACTACTCTCTTTATCAAACGATCGGTTGAAGGTAATTTAATTGTGAAAATTTATGTAGATGATATTATTTTTGGCAGTACTAACCCTGTGCATGCAATGACTTTTCAAGCATCACGAAAGGTGAATTTGAAAGGAGCATGATGGGAGAATTAACCTTCTTCCTTGGGCTACAAATCAAGGAAGTACATAAACGGACTTTCATTAGTCAAACAAAATACACAAAAGAGCTCATCAAAAATTTTAGCATGTCTAATGCTAAGGCCATAGGGACTCCTATGAGTCCATCAACCACCCTGGATGAAGATAAAAATGGTAAGAGTGTTGATGAAATAATGTATCGAGGTATGATTGGATCTCTACTCTATCTTACAGCTAGTCGACCTGATATTATGTTTAGTGTGTGCAAATGTGCAAGATATCAGTCAACTCCCAAAGAATCACACTTGACTGCAGTTAAACCTCTTATCATATATCTGATATGGACAATCAACTATGGATTGTGGTACGAAAGCTTAAGTGTCTTTGAGCTCAAAGGTTTTCTAAATGCAGACTTTGTAGGTGTTAAAATTGACAGGAAAAGCATAAGTGTAGCGTGCTAGTTACTTTGAAAATCTTTTATATCGTGGCACAGAAAGAAACAAATTCATGTTGCCTTATCTACTACTAAAGCAGAATATTTGTTTGAAGGCAACTGCTGCACACAAGTTCTATGGATTATGCATCAACTGTTAGACTATGATTTACGTCTTAATCATGTTCCTATTATGTGTGATAACACTAGTGCTATTTGCCTTTCAAAAAATTATGTGCATCATTCTAGGGCTAAGCATATTGATATTAAGCATCATTTTGTTTGTGATCATGTTTCTAAAGGTGATATTGTGTTAGAATTTATCAATACTAAAAATCAGTTAGCAGATATTTATAGAAAACTATTTCTTGAAGACAAATTTTGTTTCCATTGTGACAAAATTGGTATTTGTTTGATTCTCGTCTAATTTTTCTAAATTTTTCTATTTTAGAAAATATTCCATAATTGATCTTTGTGATTTACGCCCTAAATATCTCTAAGTATTTGATTACCATGTACATGCATTTATGACATGACTGGCGGCGGGCTTGCACAATGCAATTTTTCATTTGCCTTTCATACGTCTCTCCTAAATCGAGGCGGCCATTCACCCCTTTTTTACTCTCCTCTATCGGTCATATCTCCCATTATATTAAATAAACTCATTCTCTCTCTCTCTCTCTGTTCTCTCTTACTCATGGACAAAACCAAACCCTCTCCATCCTCATCCATGCCTAGAAGAACCCATCGCTCCAGGAAAAACCATCAAACTGATGATCCTGTGGATATAGTGTCTTCAGAAAGTTCAGATCATCAATTTTTCAAGGATGAATCTAGTGTTTCTCAAGAAGAAACTCCCATCGCTCAAAAGAGGGCTAGAAAACGTCCAATGGAGTCCATCCCCAAACAACCATCTCAAAAGAGAAGGAAAACAAAAACCAAAGAGTTTGGGCCTGAAGACAAGATGAATATTTATGGTCCCGGAGAGAAGGAAAAGTGTGTCTCTTTCAAAGGGAAGTCGAATGCTTATGGTCGCACTCTAAGTTTGAAAATCTATGAAAAACTCTCACTGTGATGTTATCTCTGTATTTGAAACTTGAAAACTTATCTCCCTATTTGCTACTATTGTTGACACTCTCTATGAAGATCATATGCGTATTTTTTTATGAAAATTTGTTTATTAATGATAACGATGATTTAGAATACACGGTTTTAGGAACTCACACAATTTTGTATGCTTATCAGTTTGAGAAAATCTTTGCAACAAAGTATGTTGGGTATAGTTTCTTTGTGCAACATTCTTGGTCTGATAATTTTGAAGTGTCATTTGAGGAAGAAAAACTAGTGTTGTCTGAAAACCCCCTGACATTGGTCCCAAAAATTTGAAATTTGAGCATTGTGTACTAGCCCACATTATTGATACCACCATGATACCCTATACTGGTTCACTTAGCACCCTGTCTATCCGAGATGTGTTTGTCCTGTACTGTTTTGTGAACATGAAGGCTATTAATTGGTTTGCTTGGATGCATCAATACATGCTTGAAAGCATTAGGGATGTCTCATATCCTGCTAACAGCTTGCCTTATGGTTTACTAATATCTCACATGGTTATGAAAGTAGATTTGTCTTCCTATGCCCCTAAAACCATCTCCAACACATATGACAAGATTGTCTTTACAATGATGGGCTACACTTTGGTTGAAGGAATCTGGTTCAAGAAAGACGAAGCACCAGAATTCCCTCCTCAACAGGGCACTGGAGGGATTAAATCTGAATCTAGCAAATTCTCTTCTTCAGATCAGTTGCACCTAATGCAACAAAATATTGCAGGTATCGATGAATTGCTAACTTCTATGCAGGAACAGGTGGAAACGATCATAGAAGTAACTAAGGAAACTAGAGTAGATGTGGCTAGGTTAAGGATCACTCTCTGAGCCACAAAAAGGCCCAATCAAGGCTATGCAGGATGTCACTTAGAAGCTGACTAAAGTCACCAAAGAGATTGATGCCTCATGTGTGTCACGACCCAAAATGCATTAAGGTTGTGATGGCGTCGAACACCACTGTCAGGCAAGCCAACACAAAATAGTTAAATTAAATTTCTATTTTAGTATTTTGAAATCGTTACTCTTTATTTCATTATATGAAAATCAATAAAATTTACTAAGTAAATAATGATGTTTTTAACGATTCATGTAACACATACATCTTAAATCATCCTCGGACTCGGTGTCACAAGTGCATGAACAAATTTCTATGAAGTCTACATGTAATACAATGTCTATCCGGAGTACAAACTGGACAAAGAATTTAAAATACAATACAATACATGTAAAGACTCGTAAAATTCTATGTCTGGAATAATGCCCGAATAAGTCCCTCTGTTGTTATAACTGTAGAAACTCTTAAATTGGACCTATTAAAGTACCCCGAACTTGAAAAAATATAATTTTCCAGAATGGTGTTGTTATGCGACGCACTATGCGATCGCATAACGTGTATGCGGACCGCATAATGGTCGCATACCTGGACAGGCTACTGTCCAAATTGAGGACAATTATGCGGCCCAAAATGCGATCGCATTTTGGGTATGCAGACCGCATAGTTGTCGTATTCTTGCCCATGATTTTGCGAAGAAGGTTATACGACGCACTATGCGATCGCATAACAGGTATGCGGACCGCATAGTGGTCGCATACCTGGGCAGCTTGTTTTCCCATTTTGGCCCATTCGAGGGCCAACTATGCGACATGAATGCGGACTGCATAGTAGGAATGCGATCACATTCTTGACCGCATTTCTGTGTCGCGTCTCCTATTTTCTAAATTTAAAACCCGACCCCTGTATAATAAAAAACCCCTCCCCTTCATTTTTGAGGAATTTCTGAACAAAATAGAGAGAGGGGAGAGAGGGTTCTTGATAGAGAAGTCTCCTTCTTCATCAAATTGATTTTTTCAAAATCACTCAGGCTTGGGAATTTCGAGTAATCTTCTTCTTCATTATAACAGGTAAGTCCCCACCCCATTTCCCTTAAATTTCAAGATTTTTTGTTAATGGTAGAACTCCCCTAAATGGGTTCTTGAAGATGAAAGTGAATAACCTTGCATGCATGTTCATTTATTGTCACAATCTAGTAAAAGGGAAGTGGGTTAGAGTAAATAATCAGAAAGAGGGGGTTGGTAATTTGAGGGGTCTCATAGCATTCGAAAAATGCCTAGGCGAGTTCGAATTGTGTTCATGATTCCTAATTCTAAGATGAATGTGTTACATTATGAATTAGATTGACGTGCTTAACGGTCCGGTGCTTTGGGAATAGGAATTAGAAGGTAATTTCGACTCTACGTATGTATGGCTAACTTTAACCTTTGTAGTATCTTCTTGTTGGTGTCCGAGCATACGGTATGTGTACTCTGTTTGAGAATATGTGAATTGACTGTCCACTTGTGTTGAGGCGTAATACTTCACTCCCTGAATTTCTTGTTGACCACTATGCTAGTTGAGATTGTGAAAAGTTGTTTGTTGTGACTATCTTATTGTGTGCAAAGCTCGTAAATGTTCGAGGGTATCGATATGAAAGTATGTGTTAATGAATGAAAGAATGTTAATGTGCCCAAGTGTGGGAATGTATACAATGGCTAAAAATCATGCGTGATAAGTAATGAAAAACGATATTGTGAAATGATGTAATTGAGTTGAAAGATTATGGCAACACAGTGTACATGAACTACTCCTTGGTGAGAATCATTGTGCCTTGCGCCCGCATGGTGAATTGTTGATATGAACTTGTGTTCCTTGTAATGAAGATCCTTGTGATTTAACTGTTGGTGATTGTTGTTATGAAATGTGATTGTCTGGTGGGATCGGGTTGCACGCCGCAACAAGGGGTAATAAGGGTGAGTGAGGTAATAAGGGTGGATGAGGTAATACGATTGGCCGAGGTAATAAGGGTGGAATGTGATTGTGTTGAAATGAGAATCTATGAAACTCTTGAATATGGTGGTGTTGAAAGGAGAATCTGTGAAACTCTTGACTTTGGGTTGTTTATGTTTCTGTGCAATACTTGGTTGTTTCATTAACCGTCTCTTATCTGTGTATTTCTTGATTGTACTTAGGGTAAAGTTTGTTCATACATACTAGTACTATTCCACAGTACTAACGTCCCTTTTGCCAGGGGCGCTACATCTTTTATATGGATGTAGGTGGTTCCATAGCAGGTAGATAAGCCCGTCGTTAGTGGTGCCTCCTCTTCATCTCTTTAGAAGTTTTGGTGATCCCCTCTTCCTCTCGGGGCCGCGTGTGGATTTTACTATCCTCTTTTGCTTATGTTGTAAAGGTATAGTCGGGGCCTTGTTGCCGCCAAGTTATGTAAAACTCTTAAGAACTCTTAGAGGCTCCGTAGACACTGAGTGGGTTGTATATGTATATGTGTATGTATATTTTGGGCGGTAGTTGTACTCACTCATACTTGTGTATCGCAAATCAGAAATGTTGTATGTAACTTGTATATTTTGGAGTATCTGTTGTTGAAAACTAAAAGAGGAAAAAAATTGAATTATGTTGTAAAGTGTACTTTGAATCTAAATTGGCTAACTCGTATGGAATAATGTATGTTATGAACACGGGATAATACGTTGGGTAGGAAAGGCAATCCAGGGCCGATTGACTGGGTTCATCCGGTTAGGTGTCGGTCTCGTCCCTCAGTTTTGGGGCGTGACAAACTTGGTATCAGAGTCTAAGGTTTTAAAAGTGTCCTAGGATGTCTCGGAGCCGTGTCTAGTAGAGCCCTTCTTATCGATGTGTTGTAGACCACATCTATAAGTAGGGGGCTGCATGGACATTTAGGAAAATACCCTTTCATTGTTATTTTGTATCGTGCGATGAAGTGAAAGGTGAGAATATCCTTATCTAACTCGTGCATTGTCCTAATTTTCAGTAAATGGCGCCCAAGAAGAGAGCTCTATTCGGCCTAGAGGCCAATGCCACCCCAAGTGTTGTCATAAATCTTTCATCTGATGGTGCGGGTGAGAATGATTCCCCGACCTTGAATCTTCCAGACTCCTCCGTGCCAGGCCAGTCTATTCCTATTCCTGCTCTAGTGAAGGATACTGAGATCCCTCCCGCTGATGTTCCTGATCCTTCCTCAGTCCCTGCTTCCGGTCCCAATATTTCTGATGGGGAGCTATCCAGATGTTGACTCAGTTAGTGGCCTCCCAGGCCCAAAGATCACAGGCTGCCCCTGCGTCCTCTAGCGAGCAAGGGGATTCTTCAGGTTCTAGGGTCAACCAATTTCAGCGGTTAGCCCCTCCAGAGTTCACAGGCACCGACCCAGAGGACGATCCTCAAGATTTTGTAGATTAAATGTTCAAGACCCTTCGGGTTATGAAGGCTACTGAAACAGAGGGAGTTAAGTTAGCTTCCTATCGTTTAAAGGGAGCAGCATATTCGTGGTTTGAGATGTGGGAGAGTTCCCATGGAGAGGGGAGCCCTCCAGCAAGGTGGGTCGAGTTTGTAGACGCTTTCATGGATCATTTCTTGCCTACCGAGGTTATGGCAGCTCGTGCTACAGAGTTTGAGGTCCTTAAGCAGGGCCACATGAGTGTGTGGCAGTACCATATGGAGTTTCTGTGCTTGTCCAAGTATGCTACCCTCATGATGCCGACTCTCGAGGCCAGAGTTCGTCGTTTTGTTCAGGGCCTTGGTTCCTTGGTTGTCAATGAGGCTGCTACAACTGCTTTGCATTCATATATGAACTATGGTAAGATTGTGGGTTTTGCCCAGGCTACAGAGGCTCGAAAATTGAAAATAAGAATAGAGAGAGAGGGTAGTAGTAGAGCTCGGTCAGCGGGCAACCCTAGGAGCTCAGTTGGAGGTGGGAGATCAACCCTTGGGAGAGGGTCATCAGGGCCATCTCAGCCCTATGCTCAGTCCTCAGCCACTGCACCGCCATCAGGGTACAGTTACCAGCAGGGAGGTCGCTTTGGGCCCGGTGCAGATAGCAGGGGTTCCACCAGTCAGGTCGTTCTGATAGAAGGTTTCAGCAGCAGCGGAGGGCCCCATTCCCTAAGTGTGGAAGGTTCCATATTGATCCATGTTACTTGGATATTCCGATATGCTACAGATTTGGAGTGAGAGGTCATATCCAGTGGGATTGTCGTGCACCCAGTCAGGGCACAGGTAGGGGCACTGCTCAGCCGTCCAGTTCTTCAGCTGCTACATCTTCAGCACGCCCTCAAGCTCCAGCAGGGCGCGGTGCAGCTAGGGGTAGAGCACGGGGTCAAGGGGGACCCAGTCGGTTCTATGCTTTGAGTGGTCGCCTGAGTGCGGAGGCTTCTCCAGATGTTGTCACAGGTATTCTGATTGTCCAATTTCTTGATGTTTATGCTCTTATTGATCCGGGGTCCTCTTTGTCATATGTTACTCCATTTATTGCTTCGAGTTTTGGGATAGAACCCGAACAGCTTCATGAGCAGTTCTCAGTATCGACTCCGGTTGGTGATTCTATTACGGCCGCGCGAGTCTATAGGAATTGTGTTGTTACGGTGTGTGGTCGAGATACCACAGCCGATCTTATTGAGTTGGATATGTTAGATTTTGATGTAATCATGGGAATGGATTGGCTTTATTCGTGCTTTGCTAAACTCGACTGCCGAACAAGAATTATGAGGCTCGAATTTCCTAACGAGCCCGTTATTGAATGGAAAGGGGGTGATGTGGTGCCGAAGGGCAGGTTTATTTCCTATCTTAAAGCCTCCAAGATGATCAGGAAAGGATGCATCTATCATTTGGTCCGGGTTGCGGACACCACTTCAGAGGTGCCTGCTCCCGAGTCTGTGCCGGTTGTGAATGAGTTTCTTGAAGTGTTTCCGGATGAGCTTCATGGAATTCCGCCAGATAGAGAGGTCGATTTCGGGATTGATGTATTGCTAGATACGCAACCAATATCTATTCCACCTTACAGAATGGCGCCAGCAGAATTGAGAGAGTTAAAGGAGCAACTGAAAGATCTATTAGAAAAGGGTTTCGTTTGGCCAACTGTGTCACCTTGGGGCGCACCAGTTCTTTTTGTCAAAAAGAAAGATGGATCGCTTCGAATGTGTATTGATTATCGGCAGCTCAACAAGGTCACTATCAAGAATAAATATCCGCTACCTTGGATAGATGATTTGTTCGATCAGTTACAAGGTTCTAGGTTCTTCTCAAAGATTGATTTACGGTCAGGGTACCACCAGTTAAAGATCAGGGAGCAGGATATTCCTAAGACTGCCTTCAGGACTCATTATGGGCACTTTGAATTTCTGGTAATGTCTTTTGGGCTAACCAACGCCCCAGCAGATTTTATGGATCTTATGAATCGAGTTTTCAAGTCGTTTCTTGACTTCTTCGTGATAGTCTTCATTGATGAAATCCTTGTTTATTCGTGAAGTCAAGAAGATCATGCTAATCACCTCAGGGCGGCTCTGCAGACTCTTTATCAGCACCAGTTATATGCAAAGTTTTCAAAATGTGAGTTTTGGCTAGAATCAGTCACCTTTCTGTGACATGTTGTTTCTAGGGAAGGGATTCAAGTTGATCCCCAAAAGATTGCAGCGGTAAAACTATTAGTCGGAAATCCATGGGTAGCTTGGCACATTTGGAGGCCGGTCAGAGGACTTTGGCTCGGGAGGTTTATCAGTTGGCCAGTCTTAGGGTCTGTCTTTCGACCTCAGCTGAGGGGAATGTCGTGGTGCGTAATGCAGCGGAGTCCTCGCTTGTAGCGGAAGTCAAGGAAACGCAATTCAGAGATCCAGCATTGATACCATTGATGGAAGCAATTTTGAATCACAAGATATCAGTTTTTTCACTCGGCAATGATGACGGTGTCTTGCGGTGTTACGGGAGACTATGTGCTCCAGATGTGGATGATCTCCGGGAGAGGGTAATGGCAGAGGCTCATAATTCCAAGTATTATGTTCACCCGGGTTCTACGAAAATGTATCACGATCTCAAGGAGATTTATTGGTGGAGTAATATGAAGAGGGGTGTGGCGGACTTTGTGGCTAGATGTCCGAATTGTCAGCAGGTAAAGGCCGAGCATCAGAGGCCCGGTGGGTTGATGCAGCTCATGGAAATACCGATGTGGAAATGGGAAATGATCAATATGGGCTTCGTGGTAGGGTTACCTCGCACTCAGCGCAAGTTCGACTCAATTTGGGTAATAGTGGATCGACTCACGAAATCATCTCACTTCTTACCAGTCAAGTCCACCGATACTGCAGAACAATACGCTCAGTTGTATATCAAGGAAATAGTCAGACTTCATGGCACTCCAGTTTCTATTATTTCGGATGGAGGGGCCCAGTTGACAGCTAACTTTTGGAGGAAATTTCAACAAGGTTTGGGTACTCAGGTAAATCTCAGCACGACTTTCCACCCGCAGACTGATGGTCAAGCGGAGCGGACTATTCATACGCTTGAGGGTATGTTACGGGCTTGTGTTTTGGATTTCAAGGGTAGCTGGGATGATCACTTGTCGCTTATAGAGTTTTCTTACAATAACAGCTTCCAGGCTAGTATTCAGATGGCCCCATTTGAGGCATTGTACGGGATGAGATGTAGGTCTTCGATCGGATGGTTTGAGGTTGGTGAGGCACAATTGTAAGGACCAGATCTTATGCACCAAGCTATGGGAAAATTTAGATTCATTCAGGAGAGGATGAAAACTGCTCAGAGTCATCACAAATCCTATGCGGATGTTCGTCGTAGGGATTTAGAGTTTCAAGTTGATGATTGGGTATTCTTGAAGGTATCTCCCGTGAAAGGGGTGATGCGGTTTGGGAAGAGAGGGAAATTGAGCCCTAGGTATGTCGGGTCATATCGGATCGCTCAAAGGATAGGGTAAGTCGCGTATAGGCCGGAATTTCCCCCTGAAATGTCATTTGTGCACCCGATATTCCATGTGTCTATGTTGAAGAAAGTGGTTGGAGATCCATCCGCCATCGTGCCAGTTGAGGCTATTGAGGTTAATGAAGAATTATCGTACGAAGAGGTTCCGGTTGCTATTATTGATAGGTAGGTCCGTAGGTTGAGGAACAAAGAAATTGTTTCAGTTAAAGTGTTATGGCGAAGTCGACGAAGCCACGTGGGAAGCGGAGAATGAAATGAAAGAAAAATATCCCCATTTGTTTTAACAAGTCTAGTAGTGATCGTGAGAACTTCCATCTCTAAGTGAATGCACCTCTGTGTTTAATTTTGTGCAAGAACACTTCACTCTCCTAATTTCCTTACTATTGTATCCCCTCAAAGTTGTGCCATATTTGTGTAACATTGTGATTGTTTGGGTAATGTGCAGCTCTTTGAAGTAAGCTAAATTTATGTGCAACTCATGTGGTAGTTAGATGATATGCAAGTGGTGGTGTTAACTAAATTAGGTATAAGCAGGTTGAAGTAATTGAATTGCATATGATTTGATCATATGCGTATTTTTTATGAAAATTTGTTTATTAATGATAACGATGATTTAGAATACACGGTTTTGGGAACTCACACTATTTTTTATGCTTATCGGTTTGAGAAAATCTTTGCAACAAAGTATGTTGGGTATAGTTTCTTTGTGCAACATTCTTGGCCTGATAATTTTGAAGTGTCGTTTGAGGAAGAAAAATGTGTGTTGTTTGAAAACCCCCTGACATTGGTCCCAAAAATTTGAAATTTGAGCATTGTGTACTAGCCCACATTATTGATACCACCCTGATACCCCGTACTGGTTCACTTAGCACCCTGTCTCTCCGAGATGTGTTTGTCCTGTACTGTTTTGTGAACATGAAAGCTATTAATTGGTTTGCTTGGGTGCGTCAATACATGCTTGAAAGCATCAGGGATGTCTCATATACTGCTAACAGCTTGCCTTATGGTTTACTAATCTCTCACATGGTTATGAAAGTAGATTTGTCTCCATATGCCCATAAAACCATCTCCAACACATATGACAAGATTGTCTTTACAATGATGGGCTACACTTTGGTTGAAGGAACCTGGTTCAAGAAAGACAAAGCACCAGAATTCACTCCTCAACAGGGGACTGGAGGGATTAAATCTGAATCTAGAAAATTCTCTTCTTCAGATCAGTTGCACCTAATGCAACAAAATATTGCAGGTATCGATGAATTGCTAACTTCTATGCAAGAACAGGTGGAAAAGATCATGGAAGTAGCTAAGGAAACTAGAGTATATGTGGCTAGGTTAAGGATCACTCTCTGAGCCACAAAGAGGCCCAATCAAGGCTATGCAGGATGTCACTAAGAAGCTGACAAAAGTCACCAAAGAGATTGATGCCTCATATGTGTCACGACCCAAAATCCATTAAGGTCGTGATGGCGTCGAACACCACTGTCAAGCCAGCCAACACAAAATAGTTAAATTAAATTCCTATTTTAGTATTTTAAAATCGTTAATCTTCATTTCATTATATGAAAATCAATAAAAGTTACTAAGTAAATAATGATGTTTTTAACCATTCATTTAACAAATACATCCAAAATCATCCTTGGACTCGGTGTCACAAGTGCATGAATAAATTTCTATGAAGTATACATGTAATACAATGTCTGTCCGGAGTACAAACTGGACAAAGAATTTAAAATACAATACAATACATGTAAAGACCCGTAAAATTCTATGTCTGGAATAATGCCCGAATAAGTCCTTGTGTTGTTATAACTGTAGCAACTCTTAAAATGGACCTATTTTGAGTAAAACGTACCCCGAACTTGAAAAAATAAAATTTTCCAGAATGGTGTTGTTATGCGACGCACTATGCGATCGCATAACGTGTATGCGGAACGCATAATGGTCGCATAACTGGGCAGGCTACTATCAAAATTGAGGACAACTATGCGGCCCAGAATGCGATCGCATTTTTGGTATGCGGACCACATAGTTGTCGCATTCTTGGCCCATGGTTTTGCGACGGAGGTTATGCGATCGCATAACAGGTATGCGGACCACATAGTGTTCGCATACCTGGGCAGATTGTTTTCCCATTTTGGCCCATTCGATGGCCAACTATGCGACAGGAATGCGGATCGTACAGCAGGAATGTGATCGCATTCCTGACCGCATTACTGTGTCGGGGCTCCTATTTTCTAAATTTAAAACTCGACCCCCTATTTAGTAAAACACCCCTCCCCTTCATTTTAAAGGAATTTCTGAACAAAATAGAGAGATGGGAGAGAGGGTTCTTGAGAGAGAAATCTCTTTCTTCATCAAATTGATTTTTTCAAAATCACTCAAGCTTGGGAATTTTGAGTAATCTTCTTCTTCATTCTAACAGGTAAGTCCCCACCCCATTTACCTTAAATTTCCAGATTTTTGGTTAATGGTAGAACTCTCCTAAATGGGTTCTTGAAAATGAAAATGAATAACCTTGCATGCATGTTCATTTATTGTCACAATCTAGTAAAAGGGAAATGGGTTAGAGTAAATAATCACAAAGTAGGGGTTGGTAATCTGAGGGGTCTCATAGCATTCGTTAAATGCCTTGGCGAGTTCGAATTGTGTTCATGAGTCCAAATTCTAAGATGAATGTATTACATTATGAATTAGATTGACGTGTTTGACGGTCCTATGATTTGGGAATAGGAATTAGAAGGGAATTTCGACTCCAGGTATGTATGGCTAACTTTAACCTTTGTAGAATCCTCTTGTTGGTGTCCGAGCATACGGTATGTGTACTTTGTTTGAGAATATGTGAATTGACTGTCCACTTGTGTTGAGGCGTAATACTTCACTCCCTGAATTTCTTGTTGACCACTATGCTAGTTGAGATTGTGAAAAGTGGTTTATTGTGCCTATCTTATTGTGTGCAAAGCTCGTAAATGTTCGAGGGTATCGATATGAAAGAATGTTAATGTTCCCAAGTGTGGGAATGTATACAATGGCTAAAAACCGTGCGTGATAAGTAATGAAAAAGGGTATTGTGAAATAATGTAATTGAGTAGAACGATTATGGAAACATCGTGTACATGAACTACTACTTGGTGAGAATCATTGTGCCTTGAGCCCGCATGGTGAATTGTTGATATGAACTTGTGTTCCTTGTAATGAAGATCCTTATGATTTAACTGTTGGTGATTGTTGTAATGAAATGTGATTGTCTGGTGGGATCGGGTTGCACGCCGCAACACGGGGTAATAAGGGTGGACGAGGTAATAAAGGTGAGTGAGGTAATAAGGGTGGAAGAGGTAATAAGGGTGGCCGAGGTAATAAGGGTGGAATGTGATTGTGTTGAAATGAGAATCTGTGAAACTCTTGAATATGGTGGTGTTGAAAGGAGAATCTGTGAAATTCTTGATTTTGGGTTGTTTCTGTTTCTGTGTAATACTTGTTGGTTTCATTAACTGTCTCTTATATGTGTATTGCTTGATTGTACTTAGGGTAATGTTTGTTCATACATACTAGTACTATTCCACAGTACTAACGTCTCTTTTGCCGGGGGCGCTACATCTTTTATATGGATGTTGGTGGTTCCATAGCAGGTAGCTCAGCCCGCCGTTAGTGGTGCCTCCTCTTCATCTCTTCAACAATTTTGGTGAGCCCCTCTTCCTCTCGGGGCCTCGTGTGGATTTTACTATCCTCTTTTGCTTATGTTGTAAAGGTATAGTCTGGTCCTTGTTGCCGGCAAGTTATGTAAAACTCCTAAGAACTCTTGTAGGCTCCGTAGACACTGTGTGGGTTGTATATGTATATGTGTATGTATATTTTGGGCGGTGATTGTACTAACTCGTACTTGTGTATGTATAAAAGAGGAAAAAATGGAATTATGTTGTAAAGTGTACTTTGAATCTAAATTGGCTAACTCGTATGGAATAATGTACGTTATGAACACGGGGTAATACGTTGGGTAGGAAAGGCATTCCAGGTCCGCTTGACCTGGTTCATCTTGTTAGGCGCCGGTCTCGTCCCTCGGTTTTGGGGCGTGAAAATACATTTGAGGGAGACTCTACCGATTGCGGGTCATCTCTGTCACGACCCAATTCTTCCTCCGACTGGGTCTCGTGACGGCGCCTAGTCTAGACGACTAGGTAAGCCTATACCTTAAGCAAAATTTAGCTAAAATAGGTAAAATAACAGTAAGTGAAATAAATCATAATAAAGTCGACGCCGCTCGGCATTAACAGTTACCTTACCCAGAACCCGGAATATCACCATACATCACAAGCTACTCTACTGCTAAATATGTACAACTGGAAAAGAAAAGACCATATAGTTTCATCTACAAGTACTACAACTTCAAGTTAGGAAGGGGACTCGGAGATCTACGGACGCTGCAGATTATACCTCGAGTCTCCTGATACTGCTGCTGCTGGCTAGCTGAGATACCGCATACTAGGACCTGGATCTGCACATGGGGAAACATGGGCAGAAAGGCGTGAGTACTCCACATTCGGTACCCAGTAAGTGCCAAGCCTAACCCCAGTCAAGTAGTGACGAGGTCCGGTAGGGGCCCTACTGAGGTTTACAAAGTAGCAGATATAGAGAACAAGTAAGTAAAGCAAGTGATAATCAACCGAAATTATGAGTAAAGGCTAGGAGGAAACGGTATAATCAAATTCTCGGATCAACGCAATATATATATAAAGCTCTGTAAGAAAATAAAGGTACAATGCAATGCAATATGAGGGAAAGGCTCAGGTATTTGCCCGCAATCCCTATGTATGCAATGCAGAATGAGGGAAAGGCTCAGGTATATGCCCGCAATCCCTGTATGCAACGCAGAATGAAGGAAAGGCTCAGGTCTCTGCCCGCAATCCCTATGTATGCAATGCAGAATGAGGGAAAGGCTCAGGTATATGCCCGCAATCCCTGTATGCAACGCAGAATGAAGGAAAGGCTCAGGTCTCTGCCCGCAATCCCTATGTATGCAATGCAATATAAGGGAAAGGCTCAGGTCTACGCCCGCAATCCATGTATGCAATGCAGAATGAGGGAAAGGCTCAGGTCTGTGCCCGCAATCTCTGTATGCAATGCAGAATGAGCGAAAGGCTCAGGTCTCTGCCCGCAATCCCTGTATGCAATGCAGAATGAGGGAAAGGCTCAGGTCTATGCCCGCAATCCCTGTATTTATACGTAATATAAAGTAAATCTCCAAAATCACGTGGTTTAAGGGTTTGAGGAAAAACCAGTTGGAAATCTCGAAGTAAAAACATTAAATCATTTTCAAAGAATAGTACGACTGGAAAATCAGTTAGAAATCAATTTATCATGATAAATCTTAAGTTATTATGCAATTTAAATGATAACAGTAATAATAGAGTTGAAAAGGAAGCATTTTATAGAGAGAACTATGAAACTTCAGTGAACATATCTCGTGCATGTGCTCGTCACCTCACGTACACGGGGTTTTTACAGCAAAAACCAGTAAAATGCCTAAGGGAAATTCCCCAACATAGAGTTAGGCAAGCCACTTACCTCGACTGTGCAAATCAATCAATAATCACGCTCTTGCCACGAGTATCCAACTTTGGGTGGCCTAAATCTATTCAATTCGATGGTATAATGTAACTATAAATTCAAGAAATCAAGATAACTAATTATTTCATAATTGAAACGCGAAATTAGAAAATTTGACCAACACGCCCCTCGGGCCCACGTCTCGGATTCGGATAAAATTTATATTTTCTGAACCCTTATTCACTCACGAGTCTAACCATATGAAAATCTCTCAAATCGGAGGTCGAATACCCAATCAAAACCCCAAAAATCGGTCTAGTAATTTTCTTCCAATTTCCCCAATTTCAACTCAAAAATCTCGAATTTAAGGGTGGAATTTACGATTTGGAACATGAAAATTAACCTATGGTGTTTAGATGTCACTTACCTTGAACACCCAGGTGAAAGGTCCCTCAAAGATCGCCTCTCCCGAGCTCCCAAAACTCAAAAATGGTGAAATAACATAACCCGCGGATTTTTGGAATATGAACAGGGATTTCCGCACCTGCGGTCCCTTTCACCGCACCTGCGGTACCACACCTGCGGAAAAGGTATTGCAGGTGCAGGTTTTCATTAAATCTCCTGGGGTCGCACCTGCGGTTCATTGGTCCCACCTGTGGTTCCGCACCTGCGGACACTACCCAGCCTAACCAACTTCGCACATGCAACCTCTATATCGCACCTGCGGGAAATCCTTCGCAGGTGCGAAAACACCAGAGGGAGCCTGGTTCAGCAATTTACCAAGTAAAAAAATTCTTCCGTTAAGCATCCGGAACAACCCCGAGGCCCCCGGGACCTCAACCAAAACCACCAACTGACCCCAATACCTCATTCAAACTTAGTCGATCCTTAAAAACACGTCTTATAACATCAAAATACCCAAAAATGCATAGATTCAAGCCTAAGAACATAGGAATTTTCAAGAATTCACCCCCGACGCCGAACCACGTCTAAACTCGTCTGAATGACCTCAAATTTTGCACACAAGTCATAAATGACATTTCGGACCTGCTGTCGCTTTCGGAATTCCATTCCGAGTCCGATATCAAAATCTCACCTATCGGCCAAAATTCTAACTGTCACCAATTCAAGCCTAAATCTACGTCTGTCCTCGAAAACACATTCCGAACACGCTCCCAACCCCGAAATCACTCAACAAAGCTAACGGAGTTGGCGGGTTTCCATTCCGGATCCGTCTTCACACAGCTCCCGCTCCGGCCCAATTTCTAAGGTTAAAGCTCACCTTAAAGGACTATATGTCCGAAAACACTCCAATTCTCATCACTCAACTCTCCGACTGTTTCCATTAGCATAATAAGACATGGCAGACACAGTTATCAGGGGATCAGGTCGCAAACTCCCAAAATGACCGGCCAGGTCGTTACATTCTCCCCCTATTAAGAAAATCGTTCGTCCTCGAACGAGTGTAGAGACATACCTGAAGCTGTCAATAGATGAGGGTGCTGACTCCGCATGTCCTGCTCGGTCTCCCAAGTTGCCTCCTCCGGATGACCCCTCCACTGTACCTTGACTGAAGAAATATCCTTTAACCTGAGCTTTCTGACCTGCCTATCCAAAATGGCCACAGGCTCCTCAACGTATGATAGATCCTTGTCCAACTGAACTGAGCTGAAATTCAAAACATGAGTCGGATCACCGTGATACTTCTGGAGCATGGACACGTGGAATACCGGATGAACACCTGCTAGGTTGGGAGGCAAGGACAACTCATAAGCAACCTCCTCAACCCGCTGCAATATCTCAAAAGGGCCAATGAATCTCGGACTCAGCTTACCCTTCTTCCCAAATCTCATGACGCCCTTCATCGGCGATACCCGAAGAAAAACCCGATCACCAGCTATGAATGATAAATCACGAACTCTCCGGTCCGCATAACTCTTTTGTCTGGACTGGGCTGTGCGAAGTCTATCCTGAATCACCTTCACCTTGTCCAAGGCATCCTGAACCAAATTCGTACCCAACAATCGAGCCTCGCCCGGCTCAAACCATCCTACCGGAGATCTGCACCGCCTACAATATAAAGCCTCAAACGGCGCCATTTGGATGTTGGACTGATAGCTATTATTATAAGCAAACTCTTCAAGGGGAAAGTACTGATCCCATGATCCTCCAAAATCCATCACACAAGCATGAAGCATATCCTCCAGAATCAGAATCGTGCGCTCGGATTGTCCGTCCGTCTGAGGGTGAAATGTTGTACTGAGATCAATCTGAGTACCCAAATCACTATGTAAGGCTCTCCAAAGGTGCGAGGTGAACTGAGGACCTCGTTCTGAAATAATAGATACTGGCACACCATGCAACCAGACTATCTCCCTCATGTAGATCTACCCAATCTCTCCGAAGAATATGTAGTCAATACCGGAATGAAATGAGCTGACTTGGTCAGCCGATCCACAATCACCCAAATAGCATCATACTTCCTCAAAGTCCGAGGAAGTCCAACCAAAAAATACATGGTGATCCGCTCCCATTTCCACTCTAGAAGCCTCATCTGCTGAAGTAATCCTATCGGCCTCTGATGCTCACGCTTGACCTGCTGACAATTGAGGCATCTGGCTACGAACTCCACTATATCCCTTTTCATTCTCCGCCACCAGTAGTGTTATCTCAGATCCTGGTAAATCTTCGCGGTACCGGGATGAATGGAGTACCGCGAGCTATGGGCCTCCTCAAGGATCAACCTTCGCAGTCCATCTACGTCAGGTACATAAATACGGCCCTGCAGTCTCAACACACCATCATCATCTATGGTCATATCCCTAACACCATCCCGCTGAACTCTATCCCGAAGAGCTCGAAGTTCGGGATCATCATACTAGCACTCTCGAATGCGGTCATAAAGAGAAAATCGAGCAACAACACAAGCGAGAACCCGACGAGGCTCAGAAAGGTCCAACCTCACGAATTGGTTGGCTAAGGACTGAACATTCAAAGCTAATGGCCTCTCAGCTGCATGAAGATATGCCAAACTCTCCGCCCAGCAACTCAGGGCATCGGCCACCATATTGGCCTTCCCCGGGTGGTATAATATGGTGATGCCATAATTCTTGAGTAACTCCAACCACCTGCGCTGACGCAAATTGAGATCCTTCTGCTGGAATATGTGCTGCAAACTCCGGTGATCCGTATATATCTCACAGGGAACACCGTATATATAATGACGCCATATCTTCAGGGCGTGAACAATCGCTGCCAACTCAAGATCATGAACATGGTAATTTTTCTCATGTACCTTCAACTGTCTGGACGCATAGGCAATCACCATACCGTCATGCATCAACACCGCTCCCAAGCCAATCCCCGAAGCATCATAATAGACTGTATAGGACCCCAAACCGGTAGGTAGAACTAACACTAGAACTGTAGTCAGGGCTGTCTTGAGCTTTTGAAAGCTCTCCTCACACTCCTCAGTCCATATAAAAGGTGCACCCTTCTGGGTCAGTCTAGTCATGGGTGCTGAAATGGATGAAAATCCCTCCACGAAACGGCAATAATAACCAGCCAAACCGAGGAAACTGCGGATCTCGGTAGTTAAAGACGGCCTGGGCCAACTCTGCACTGCCTCTACTTTCTTCAAATCTACCTTGATCCCATCCGAAGATACTATATGGCCTAAGAATGCCACAGAATCAAGCCAAAATTCACACTTAGAGAATTTGGCATATAACTTCTTCTCTCTCAAGGTCTAAAGCACGGTCCTCAAGTGCTGCTCATGGTCCTCCTGGGACCGAGAATATACCAGAATGTCGTCAATGAACATAATGACGAAAGTATCAAGATGAGGCTGAAATACGCTGTGCATTAGGTGCATAAAGGCTGTTGGGGCATTGGTCAGCCCGAATGACATAACAAGGAACTCGTAATGACCATATCTAGTTCTGAAAGCGGTCTTCAGGATGTCCGACTCCCGAATCTTTAACTGATGATAACCCGAACGAAGATCAATCTTGGAGAATACCTTGGCACCCTGTAGCTGGTCAAAAAAATCATCAATGCGAGGTAACGGGTACCTATTCTTCACTATCACCTTATTCAACTGCCTGTAGTCAATGCACATACGCATCGATCCATCCTTCTTTTTCACAAACAACACCGGAGCACCCCAAGGCGATACACTGGGCCTGATGAACCCCTTATCAAGAAATTCCTGCAACTGTTCCTTCAACTCCTTCAACTCAGGAGGAGCCATGCGATAGGGAGGAATGGAAATAGGCTGAGTGTCAGGCAATAAATCAGTGCTAAAGTCAATGTATCTGTCGGGCGGCATACCCGAAAGGTCAGCTGGAAAAACATCGGGATAATCCCTCACAACTGGGACTGAATCAATTGTAGGGGTGTCGGCACTAACATCTCTCACATAGGCCAAATAAGCATCACACCCCTTTGCAACCATCCGCTGAGCCTTAAGAAAAGAAATGACTCGACGAGGAGTATACTCTAGCAAACCCCTCCACTCTAACCTCGGTAATCCTGGCATAGCCAGCGTCACGGTCTTGGCGTGACAATCAAGAATAGCATAGTGCGGAGATAACCAGCCCATACCTAGAATAATGTCGAAATCTACCATGCTAAGTAATAATAAGTTAGCTCTGGTCTCAAAACCACTAATAGAAATCAAACACGACCGATATACGCGGTCCACAACAAGAGAATCTCCCACAGGAGTAGAAACATTTACGGGGGAACTCAAAGAATCCCGAGATATCCCCAAATGAGAGGCGAAATAAGATGACACATATGAATATGTGGAACCTGGGTCAAATAATACCGATGCATCCCTAAGACAAACATGAACAATACATGTGATAACTGAGTCTGAAGCAATGGCCTCGAATCGAGCTGGAAGGGCATAGTATCTGGCCTGACCTCTCCCTCTAGGACAACCTCGCCCTCCCCGACCTCCACCTCGAGCTGCCTGAGATGGTGGGGTAGAAACTGGGGCTGGAAGTATGGCTGGGGGACCTGGTGGCAGACATGGTACCTGATAAGTCTCTGGTGGTGCACCCCTCCTAACTCTAGGGCAATCCTTGATCACATGACGAGGGTCACCACATCCAAAACAACCCCTCTGAGGGCGTGGATGCTGACTCTGAACTGGCCTGCTGGACTGGCCGGTGATAGCACCTCGACCAGGAGGCGCCTGAGAGACTGGTGGTGCATAATAAGGCTCCCGAGGTCTAGGAGGTGATGGAATACCACTGGCTGTTGGAAGGGCTGAATGTACCGGGCGACTCACAAAACCCCTGCCATAGCGTGCTGCTGGTGCACGAGCTCCTGAGAAATTACCCGTCTCTCGAGACCTCTTGGCCTCTCTCTCCTCTCTATCTCGAGTCATCATACTCTCAATCCTCCTAGNTGACAGTAGATACCAAAGCTGATGCATGTCGTGCCAAGTCACTGAACCGGACCGCATACTCTTACACGGTCATAGTACCCTGGCGTAGCTGCTCAAACTCCGCACGCCAAGCATCCTTGAGACTCTAGGGACGAACTCAAGTAGAAACATCTCTGAAAACTGAGCCCAAGTAAGTGAGGCTGCCTCGTCCAGACTACTAAGCTCAAATGCATGCCACCACTGATAGGCTGCTCCCCTCAGCTGAAAAGTAGTGAATGAGACCCCACTCGTCTCAACAATACCCATGGTACGAAGGATGCGATGACACTCCTCCAGAAAACCCAGAGCGTCATCTGAAGCTAAACCGCTGAACTCAGGTGGATGGTACTTCTTGTACCTCTCAAGACGGAGCTGCTCAGACTCAGATGCAGCTGCTCAGACTCAGATGCAGCTGCTCTGGCCTCAGTCTGAACTGGAGCTGCTGGAGGCATAGGAATATACTCTGGGACCTGCCCCATGTGAACCCTCTTCTGAGGAGTACGGGTTGCGGGAGTCTGTGTCCCTCCCCCGGCCTGGGATGTAGCTGGGGCTAGCAGAAGTAGTCCCTCCTGAGACAGAGTACTGAAAGCACTCATGAACTGGGACAAAGTCTCCTGGAGGGGTGGAGTGATGGTAGGGACCTCCGGTGGCCCTCCAACTGCAGCTGCTGGGGGATCCTCCGTCACTGCTCTAGCCGGTGCTCGGGCTGCACCGCGTGCTCGTCCCCTGCCCCAACCCCTGCCTCTAGTGGCTCTGACTGGGGGCTTGGGTGCCTCATCATCGGCTCGTCCGGTGCGAGTGCGAACCATCTGTAAGCAAGAATAGAATAGATTTTAAGAATTTTGGGTAGTAGTAATCAGCACGAGAAGGGATTCCAAGAAGTATGATCTTTCTTAACAGTTACATAGCCTCTCGAAGAGAAGTACAGACGTCTCCGCACCGATCCGCGAGACTCTAATAAACCGGCTTGTGATGTTGCGACTCCTATAAACCTAGACGCTCTGATACCAACTTGTCACAACCCAATTCTCCCTCCGACTGGGTCTCGTGAAGGCACCTAGACTAGACAACTAGGTAAGCCTATACCTTAAGCAAAATTTAGATAAAACAGGTAAAATAACAGTAAGTGAAATAAATCATAATAAAGTCGACGCCGCTCGGCATTAACAGTTACCTTACCCAGAACCCGGAATATCACCATAAATAACAAGCTACTCTACTGCTCAATATGTACAACTGGAAAAGAAAAGACCGTATAGTTTCATCTACAAGTACTACAACTTCAAGATAGGAAGGGGACTCGGAGATCTGCGGACGCTGCAGATTATACCTCGAGTCTCCTGATACTGCTGTTGCTGGCTAGCTGAGATACTGTGTACTAGGACCTGGATCTGCACATGGGAAAACATGCGCAGAAGGGCGTGAGTACTCCACATTTGGTACCCAGTAAGTGACAAGCCTAACCCCAGTCAAGTAGTGACGAGGTCAGGTAGAGGCCCTACTGAGGTTTACAAAGTAACATATACAGAGAACAAGTAAGTAAAGCAAGTGATAATCAACAGCAATTATGAGTATAGGCTAGTAGGAAACAGTATAATCAAATGCTAGGATCAACGCAATATATATATAAAGCTCTGTAAGAAAATAAACGTACAATGCAATGCAATATGAGGGAAAGGCTCAGGTCTCTGCCTGCAATCCCTATGTATGCAATGCAGAATGAGGGAAAGGCTCAGGTCTCTGCCCGCAATACATATGTATGCAATGCAGTATGAGGGAAAGGCTCATGTCGACGCCCACAATCCCTGTATGCAATGCAGAATGAGGGAAAGGCTCAGGTCTATGCCCGCAATCCCTGTATGCAATGTAGAATGAGGGAAAGGCTCAGGTTTATGCCCGCAATCCCTGTATTTATACGTAATATAAAGTAAATCTCCAAAATTACGTAGTTTAAGGGTTTGAGGAAAAACCAGTTGGAAATCTCGAAATAAAATCATTAAATCATTTTCAAAGAATAGTACGAGTGGAAAATCAGTTAGAAATCAATTTATCATGATAAATCTTAAGTTATTATGCAATTTAAATGATAACAATATTAATAGAGTTGAAAAAGAAGGATTTTGTAGAGAGAACTATGAAACTTCAGTGAAAATATCCCGTGCACGCACTCGTCACCTCACGTACACGGGGTTTTTTTAGCAAAAACCAGTAAAATGCCTAAGGGAAATTCCTCAACACAGAGTTAGGCAAGCCACTTACCTCGACTGTGCAAATCAATCAATAATCACGCTCTTGCCACGAGTATCCAACTCCGGGTGACCCAAATCAATTCAATTCGATGGTATAATGTAAATATAAATTCAAGAAATCAAGATAACTAATTATTTCAGAATTGAAACGCGAAATTAGAAAATTTGACCAAAACGCCCCTCGGGCCCACGTCTCGGATTCGGGTAAAATTTATATTTTCTGAACCCTTATTCACTCACGAGTCTAACCATATGAAAATCTCTCAAAGCGGAGGTCGAATACCCAATCAAAATCCCAAAAATCGATCTAGGAATTTTCTTCCAATTTCCCCAATTTCAACTCAAAAATCTCGAATTTAAGGGTGGAATTTATGATTTGGAACATGAAAATTAACCTATGGTGTTTAGAAGTCACTTACCTTGAACACCCAAGTGAAAGGTCCCTCAAATATCGCCTCTCCCGAGCTCCCAAAACTCAAAAATGGTGAAATAACATAACCCTCGGATTTTTGGAATATGAACAGGGATTTCCGCACCTGCGGTCCCTTTCACCGCACCTGCGGAAAAGGTATCGCAGGTGCGGGTTTTCATTAAATCTCCTGGGGTCGCATCTGCGGTCCATTGGTCGCACCTGCGGTTCCGCACCTGCAGGACCCAGGTCGCACCTGCGGACACTGCCGAGCCTAACCAACTTCGCACCTGCGACCTCTATATCGCATCTGCGTGATCGCACCTGCGGGAAATCCTTCGCAGGTGCGAAAACACCAGAAGGAGCCTGGTTCAGCAATTTACCAAGTCCCAAAATTCTTCAGTTAAGCATCCGGAACAACCCTGAGGCCCCCGGGACCTCAACCAAAACCACCAACTGACCCCAATACCTCATTCAAACTTAGTCGAGCCTTAAAAACACGTCCCATAACATCAAAATACCCAAAAATGCATAGATTCAAGCGTAAGAACATAGGAATTTTCAAGAATTCACCCCCGACGCCGAACCACGTCTAAACCCGTTCGAATGACATCAAATTTTGCACACAAGTCATAAATGACATTTCGGACCTACTGTCCCTTTCGGAATTCCATTCCGAGTCCGATATCAAAATCTCACCTATCGGCCGAAATCGTCGAAATTCTAACTTTCGCCAATTCAAGCCTAAATCTACGCCTGGCCTCGAAAACACATTTTGAACACGCTCCCAACCTCAAGGACGGATCCGTCTTCACACAGCTCCCGCTCCAGCCCAATTTCTAAGGTTAAAGCTCACCTTAAAGGACTATATGTCCGAAAACACTCCAATTCTCATCACTCAACTCTCTGACTCTTTCCATTAGCATAATAAGACATGGAAGACACAGTTATCAGGGGATCAAGCGCTAACTCCCAAAACGACCGGCCAAGTCATTACAGTCTCGGGATGGTACAACTCGTCTAAGTCCCCGTATCAACCATGCCACGGCGCCAAGCGGGGCCACTTGATATACATGTACCTGTGCAACAAAATACACAGCAAGTGTAGTATGAGTACGAAAATAACGTGTACTCAGTAAGTATCCCGCCTAACCTCGAAGAGGTAGTAACTAGAGGTCGAATCTGACACTTGCTAGAGGTCCATTTAATATAATCAAGGATAACAATAAGCATGGATATCATAGGGAATTAACAGTTAGTGATAGGAAATAACAACTTCTTCCACATTTACAAATTTTAAGTCTTCGTCAGTTCAGTTGACAACTTATAATTCAAGGCCAGCAAACAGTTAAAAATCACAGAAAATACTCAACAAATATCATGCGCAAGTATGCTGAGGGTCGAACGGCTAGAACCCACGATAAATTTAAACTGTGCACTGCCGAAGGGTCGGACAGCTCGAACTATAGATGCATCTATTACCCCGCTCGCGAACCGATCGTGCGACGCGGTCATAAATAAATAATAGAGTTATCCTGCTCGCAAATCATACATGCGACTCAGGTACTCATAGTTACACACATTCAGACAGTAAATTTATGCTTTTCAGGAAAACAATTACCCAAGGAAAATCAATTCTCTTTTTAAATGATTAAGAAAACAAACTCTAAGCTTTAACCTTCTTAGATATTCATTTACTAATTCGATAATATTAAACAGACTAATTTTATCAACCAAATTACAAGTACAACAAGTAAAACATGCCAGTGGGTCCTAGACTACCTAGACACAAGCATAATAGTAGCTACGCACGAACTCCCGTCACCTCGTGCGTACGTAGCCCCCATAAATAGTAGCACATATTTAATTAATTCACCTATGGGGACGATTCCCCCTCACAAGGTTAGAAAGGAGACTTACCTCGCTCAAAAGATTCATAACTAGCTTCCAAGCCCTTCCGATGACTCAAATCAATGCACAACACTCCAAAACTAGCCAAATAACGGGCAAACGAATGAAAATCTAATACTTGCAACAATTCAATTTATATGAATTTTCAACTCCGCTCGGAAAGTTGACAAAATTTCCATCGGGACCACGTGCCCGGATTCCTAAATTTTTCGAAGATAAAGTTTACCCATAGCCTCACGAACTCTAATATATATTTCTCTCTCAATTTCATACCCAAATTCGTGGTAACAATCCAAAATACAAATTCTAGGTCTTCCCCTCTAAACCCCAAATTTCTACTAATTTCCATGACCAATTATATATTCAAACTTTGTATTTAACTTGAAATGAGTTGGAACAACTTAACTTGTGATACTTGAAGAAAATCTCCCCTTGAAGCTCTCCAAAATCGCCCACACCAAATGAAAATGGGAGAAGAATGGCAAATTTGCCGTTTTAAAAGAACACACTGCCTCCAGTCCTTCCGTACCTGCGGTCGCCTCGCCCGCAGGTGCGCCCAAGCATTTGCACCTGCAGCTTCCTCCTGCTCAGCCGGACTCCGCACCTTCGCTTTCTTTTCCGCCACTGCGCATTCGCAGGTGCGAAAATAGCCTCGCACCTGTGCCCCAGCCAAGCCAGCCACTCCTGCATCTGTGACACCAAGGTCGCACCTGTGGCCAAAGCCTCGCAGTTGTGGTCACACCAGACACCAGCAGCTTCAATTCCTCCTCAACTTCAAATTTGATCCGTTAACCGCCCGGAATCCACGCGAGGCCCTCGGGACCCTGTCCAATCACACCAACCTGATCCAAAACATAATGCGGACCTTCTCGAGGCCTCATATCACATCAAATAACATTGAAACAATGGATCGCAACTCAATTGAATCTTTATGAAATTTGAAATTTCCAAATTCTACATTCGATGCCGAAACCTATCAAATCACGTCTAATTGACCCCAAATTTTGCACGCAAGTGACATTAAACATTACGGACCTGCACCAACTTTCAAAATCGGAATCCGACCCCGATATCAAAATTTTCACTTTCGGTCAGACTTCTCAAAAACCTTCAAATTTCTATCTTTAGCCAAATGACTTCAAAATGACCTACGGACCTCCGAATTCACTTTTGATCATGCTCCCAATTCCATAATCACCATACGGAGCTATTCCTAGACTCGAAATCCCAAATGGACATCGATAACACTGAAATGCACTTCAACCCAGACTTATGAAATTTCTTCTAAAATGCTACCTTCTACAATATGCGCTAAAACGCTCCTGGGTCGTCCAAAATCCGATCCGAACATACGCCCAGTCCGAAATCATCATAAGAACCTGTTAGAACCTTCAAATCCTGATTCTGAGGTTGTCTACTCAAGAATTCAATCTTAGTCTATTCTTCCAACTTAAGGCTTCCGAAAAGAGAATTTTCTTTCCGATTTGACTCCAGAACTTCCCGAAATTCAACTTCGACCGCGCATACGAGTCATAATACCTGAAATGAAGTTGCTCATGGCCTCAAACTGCCGAACGACGAGCTAGAGCTCAAAATGACAGGTCGGGTCATTGCAATATGATAGTTTCTGTTTAACACAATGAAGTATTTCCTTAGAAGTCACGACCCGAAACTCCAACCGTCGGGACCGTGATGGCGCCTAACATATCACTTGCTAGGAAAGCCAACGTTAGAACATTTTATCCATTTTTGAAAGTTTAAATTAATTAATGAGAAAGAACTGAAATAACTACAATAATTCAAAACAAAAAATACGGAAGCTAAAACAACCAAATGTCTGGTACAACCCTGGACCTAGTGTCACAAGTGCACGAGCTACTAGAATAGTACAAATAAGGGTCTAAAATAACATAACGTTGTCTGAAAGAAAAGTACACAGCTAAATAGAAAGGGAATGGGACTCCAGGAGCTGCGGGCACTGAGCACATGTACCTCAAGTCTCCACAAGTTGTCCAATCCGAGCACGCTAATAACCGACGTTGGCACTGACTCCAAAATATCACAAGAAGTGCAGAGTGTAGTTTGAGTACAGCAGACCCCATGTACTCTGCAAGTGTCAAGCCTAATCTCGACGAAGTAGTGACGAGAGTAAGGCAGGTCACTCACACTACAACCTGTACACAGTATATAATAAAGACAGAAAAGGAAATACGGAACGAAATAAGACAGTCAACTGAAGAAAACATCTAGAGCCTCAAGAAATAATCCAGTGACGTTCAAAATTACCGATCCTTAGAGTTTCCAATGAAAATACCAAAAACCAACACAACTCAAAGAAATAGGAACACATACGTTGTTGCGGCGGGCAACCCTATCCCGCTATACCACACAGAATCCTCCCTTATTCTACCGTAACAACATCAACAACAACAATTATATATATATAATTGAAAGGGATGAAATAGGTTCTTAGAGGAAATATGGCTGATTTGTAGAGGGAAAAGTGTGCAAATTTGGTTCTGAGGGGAAATATCAACTCTAAGTCTGTCATTATCAAAAAGGGGAAATTGACAAGTTATGTAACTTTTGTTTTGATGATTTTACAAACTTCATGAGAGAACTAGATAAGGAACCTGAAACAATTAGTTCCTTTGCGTTAAGATTAACTAGTCAGATATTTGGTTCAACTCTCAATGAAATCAGTGAAGGGAACAACATAGTAAGCAGTAGAGGGAACATATAGATATTAGTTCCTCCTGTCACGGTACAAGTCAACTTCTTACAGCTATTAAAGTCACTGCACACACAAGAGTGTAGCAGTCACTTCATAGGGCATGCTTTGTACCAGATATTTTCTTACATCATCCCAATGACCTCACACACACATATTATCAACATGAGGCAAGGTCTTTCATTTTCTAACACTTGAAAATCAAAAAATTGATTTTCTTCTCAAGTGTTAGCCACCACCCTCTCAAGAACAAAGTTGTTGCAACCTCAAGGACCAGATCCAAAGATTGAAGATATCTTAAGTCCTTAGGTTTGTTGAGTCTTTGTTATTTGTTCTTCACTTGTAATCCTACACTACTTTTAAGAAGTGTCTTTGTACGAAAGATTTAAACTACTCTTTGGTTTAGTTTCTTAACTAGAGTTAGTCAAGGTTTGTTGTTTTATAATAGAGTTATTACAAAGAGGCTTGCAATATAGTTATTGCAAGTAGGTGAGGGATTAAGAGTTTAATTCCTAAGTTACAATAGGCTGTAATCTAAAGTTGCTCGGTTAGTGAAGTTGAAATCCTACGAGTGTAGGTCGTGGTTTATAATCTCGTGAGCTAGGAGTTTTCCACGTGAAATATTGTTGTGTTATTTACTTACCGTTGTGTGTGTGTTTTGTGGGAACTGATAGAGAACCAGGTTCTCTATACATTTTGGTGAACTCTTAGTTTCTATCAATTGATATCAGAGCAGCTTTTTTCTAAAAGGTTAACACCTAGAAAGGATCTACCTGGCTGCTCCACCAAACTTCGAGGAAGGTCAATCAACCTACATACCACCAAGATTTCATAAAATGGTTCGTAGAAATGGAGTCATTCCCAAGAAGGGTAGCACTAGGAGAAATACTACGATTGATGCCACAAGTGCGGAAAGTCAGAACATTTCATCAAAGATTGTCCTCTCCACAAGAAGGACCAATACAAACATAATGCTAACGAGATGGTTAAGAGGAAACCTACCCTCGACATAAAGTTCAAGAGAAGAGATGTCGCTGATAATATTGTAAAGCAAGCTCTAGCTTCCTGGGGAGATTTCACTAGTGAATCTGAGGGTGATGATGAAAAGGCATACACCTCCATGATGGTCGTTGAAAGAAAAGCTGCAAAATATGATTCCATATTTGCATTGATGCGAAATCTGATGAGGATGAAGAAGATGATGATGATGATGAGGTAAACTTTATGGACGTACAAAGAAATTTGAAGTTTTATTCTAAAAATAAGTTGGTATCTTTGGCTAATCTTTTAATTGATGCTTACCACAACAGCATTCGTGATAAAAATGTTTTAACTGAGGAAATTAGAGAGTTAGAACAAGAGAGAGAGAGATGATATGGTTGTTGTATTTGTAGATTTGAAGGAAATAGTGGAGGAAACAAAGAAAGAAAATATCTTCTTATAAAGTTCAATGGAAAAATACATGAACTCCTCCAAGGTAAAGGGAGTGGCAAGTGGGCACACCTTAAGCTTGAAAATGAACTCAAAAATATAAAATTGAGTCTTGATGTTGAACTTGAAAAGTGTAGACAACTTCAAGAAGATTTAAACAGGGTTAAAAATGATCTAGATAAATCTCTGATTCCCATGTGCAGGCAGTAGTGAAAGGAATCAGTCAAAAATGGTACATAGATACTGGCTTCTCTAAACGCATAACTGAAAGAAGGGAAGATTTCCTTTCACTCTAAGGCCCTGCAAGGTGGACGTGTATCCTTTGAAAAAAAGGGTACATCCTGGGAATTGGAAATATTGGGAAAACACTCTCTTACTCAATTGAGAATGTGTATTATGTGAATGGCTTGAAGTATAGCCTGCTGAATGTCTCTCGAATCTGCGACAAAGGAAACAAAGTGAAGTTTTTGACAAAATCTTGCACTATCACCAATCTTATAATCGGTGAAGTGGTTCTGATTGCGAAAGGTTCAAAAATATTCATGTTGAAAACTTTGAATCTCTAATGGTGGTGATCTTACATGTCTGAGTACTGTTGTGTAAGGCCTCATAAATTTACCAATAACTCAAGGTTTGTGGTCCCGAGGTAGGCAAATGTGTAAGGTCCCATGAATTTCTATTGCTAATTCGCGCAATTGCGAGCTTAGGAATATAATTTAACTTAGGCCCGGACCACATGAGAATTACTGGAGTGAATAAAGTTATTTGGATACTTGGAGATAATTATTTTATTAATCTTTGAGTGGAGTAATAATGGGGAACACTTGGATATTATTTCAAACAATAAGACTAAAGAAAATATAGTGAGTTATCTCCCCATAGCGCAGCTATAGCACATGAGGGAAGTAAAAGATTTTAGCAAACCAGTGAGAGAAGCCTTATAGCACGGGGATAGCACTAGTGGAAAATATTTTACCTGATTTTAGCAAACCAGTGAGCTAAAGCCTTATAGCACAGGGATAGCACCAGTGAAAAAAATACTATACCTGGGCCTATTAATACCTGAGCGGGGAGAGAGAAAAATAAATGGATTTCAAGACTAGGGATTTTATCTCCATCACCCATCCGACCAAGTCTTCAAATACACACTTAAGGTGAGTTTCTAAGTGTGTTTTATGATGATTCCATTTCTCAATCACTAGTTAAAACAAGGTTTTTATTGGATTTCTTCAAAATCTCAAGAACACTACAAAAGTTGACTTTCAAGATTTTGTCTACAATAGGTAATCCTTCACCCTTAAACCTACATGTATGGATTGTTAGTGAATATATGAGCAAGGAATAATTACTAGCACTTATAAGATGGTTATTTGAAGCCATAAATACTTAAACTAAATTATTGGGTGTTGTAGAGATTTTGTAATGAGTTAGTTAGTGAAATTTGGTGGATGTGAGTTCATTGATGATTATAATGGTGCTAAAGAAGGCATATAGTAGTCAAAGGATATTGTATTATATCTTGTTGGTGGTAAGGAGGTATTTTTGGATGAAAAAACACCATTACTACAGGTAGTTGAATGCGATGCACTCTAGGTGTGTGATAAAATGCCAAAATGACCAAAAACCGGGAATTTGTTACTAATATTGGTCCAATTGATGTAGATTGAAGTTGTAAGAGTAGTGGGTAATTTTAATATCACTAAAGGGCTTAATCAAGGTATGTTGGCTAAACTCCTCTCTTAGAATTGGACCCCCACAATGACCTTGAAAGTCCCGGGTTGCTCATTATAAGTTGAGTGTCTCGAATAAGCCTTGTGTCAAATGATATATGTGTTCAATTTGTATTCCAAATGTTCTTGTATATTGAGTTCCTATTTGAGAGGTGATTAAGCATGGGTTGTGTGTTAGTATGTTGTAATTTGGAAATGCGATCCTAATGAAAACTAACATGTCAAATTGTGCAAGAAATCACATGTGCCAAAGACCCTTAATTTGGTTAGTTGCTCGAATGTGTATCTAAAGCCTTGAATAGAAATGCCTTGTGGTTAATAATCTATAAGGATGCTTGAAAGAAAAACAAGTGGGTTGGAGATATAAAGTGCGGCCAACGTGCTAAGAATGGAAGTCATACTTGTGGTCAACGGTGTCGAGGAAATGAAATGATGTGAGAAAAGCGTATGAAATAGGCCTTGACTCAACTGTTCCAAACAGGCTCGAAAATAGAATTGTCTAAAAGCTTACGTACCAAAGTTATTCTCAAATGTGGTTGTTTTAATTAATGTTGTGCTTGTAAATACTTTCAATGTGTTTGAGCTCTTATTTTTTCATGAATTGAAACTGTGTATTGGCCCTTTTTGGGGAAAAGTATCTCAAGAACAAATGTTGTGTTACACATTCATGATTTTATCTTGTGCTTCGATTGCCAATCATTTTACCCCATTTCTTGGAAAGAGATCCATTGTGTTTAAAGTCTTTAGCGCTAATGAACTTGAAGTTGTGATTTTCGTGGAATTTTATTTGTTGATATTTACGATGATGATCCATGAAAGAAAATAAAGGGGAGCATGAAATATGAAATTTGTCCAAGTGACAAGAATGATATTATAATTGTGGCCATTAGTGGCGATGAATTGAATATATGTGAAGAAAGTATGATGTGCGATGATTGATAAAAAGGTAATATCTCAGGTGAGGCGGCCAAGCCTATCGGGCCGTGATCGGATGCCATGATGCACACATGGTAGTAATTATGCTGGAAATTGTGATTGTGGTTAATGTCTCAAATGAGGCGGCCTAGACGATCGGGGCGTGATCTCTGTGTAAACCTACGGTGGTATTGTGAATAACGCCATACCAGAATTAAAGAGCTCCCCACCTAAAATATGGAAATTTATTTTGAAAAACCTATGTGGTTCTTAACTTGATGTTTTGGTATTGTTTGAGGCTTCTATTGAATTCATGATGGTCCCCCTTGTATTATTATTCATTCTATTGAGATGGTATTTAGTTATACATATTAGTATTATTCCACATGTACTAACGCCCTTTTTGCTGGGGGCGCTGCAACTTCAATGGATGCAGGTGGTTCATCAGCGGGCAGCTTCGGTCCTCATTACATGTCACTCTCAATTCATCAAGTTTTGGTGATCCTTACTCTATTTCGGGCTTTATGTCACCTTATGTTATATTTTGTACTATGAGGTATAGCAGACGTCTTATCACCGACGCTTCCATTCTTCACTTTTATTGTACTTAGAGGCTCCGTAGACAGGATGTGGGTGGTATCTGATATTGGGAATTGAACTAGAAATGTTAGTATTTGGAAAACATGTTTTCATTATATCTATAAACTTGTAATAATTAATGAAATGGGAGTTGCTAATTAAATCTTTTCAATGCTTGATTAATGGAGTAAATCTCCTTTTTATTAATGGATGAGTTTGGGTAGAAGGAAGTCTAACAGGCTTGCTCGGCCGGGTTCACTCGGTTGGGCGTCGGTCGTGCTCCCCGAGTTTGGGGCGTGACGCGTTGATGATGATGTTGAACTATGGCACAAAATATTGGGACATGCAAGCTACACTCTGTTCAACAAGTTGATCAAGAAGGACCTGGCTTGTGGGTTGCCGAAGTCAAAGTTCAAAGATCACAAGGTGTGTGATGAATGTGCGAAAAGGAAGCAAGTTAGGTCCTCATTCAAGCCAAAGAAGTAAGTGAGCACCTCAAGGCCACTGGATCTTCTTCATATGGATTTGTGTACCTATCAGGATGACCAGCACAAGAGAAAAGAAGTATATCTTAGTTATTGTTAACGACTATTCAAAGATTCGCATGATAAGAATGGTGAATATGGAGAGTATTCAAAGGTTCCTGGAGAAGTCATTGATATGAAAAATGGGAAGGCGGATCTGATGAGTCAGGTCAAGGAGTCTAGTGAAGAAGATGCAACAGGACCTCCAACTGATTCGGAGGAACCTGATCCCTCCATCACATCAACTAAAACAAAAAATAAAGTTGTTGATGTTGTGCAAGGAACACCTCATGCTAAGTAGAGAAGTGGTACTCACACTTCCATGGATGCCAATGATGTGTCTCCACAACGGAACCTGGTCCTTCTCACCCTGAGACTCAGTTGTCTAATTGGAAGCACAAAAGCTCACATCCTCTCCTAAATGTCATCACTCCTCTGGATTTAGGAATTCAGACTAGATCAAAGACAAGAAACATGTTTGCTTTCTCAGCTTCTTTGTCTCAAGTTGAGCCGAGAAACATCAAGAAAGCATTGGAAGATGCTGACTAGTTTACTGCTATACAAGATGAATTCCATCAATTTGAGTGAAACTGTGTGTGTAACCTCATTCTTCGACCCTCAGATAGAACTATTATTGGAACAAGATGGGTGTTCAGAAACAAGCTTGATGAGTTAGGGAATACAACAAGAAACAAGGTCAGGTTAGCAGTACAAGGCTACAATCAAGAAGAAGGGATTGACTATGATGAGACTTTTGCCCAAATTGCTCGAATGGAATGCATCAGAATCCTCATTTCCTTTGCATCTCATATGGAATTCAAATTGTTCCAAATGGATGTCAAAAGTACATTTCTGAATGGATATTTAAAGGAAGAAGTATTCGTCAAACAACCACTTAGTTTTGAGTGTCATGAGCATCCTGAACATGTATTCAAATTTGAAAAGGCATTGTATGGGCTGAAACAGGCCCCTCATGCATGGTATGAAAGGTTGTCCATGTTCCTTCTTTAAAATGGCTTTACAAGAGGAAAAATCGACAATACCCTATTTTTGAAGAAACAAGGGAGGTACCTGTTGATTGTGCATATCTTTGTTCATGAAATCATTTTTGGTACAACAGATGATTCCCTTTGTGAGGTGTTTGCAAAGCTTATAATAAACGAGTTTGAGATTACTATGATGAGGGAACTGAACCTCTTCCTAGGGCTACAAGTGAAGCAAACCTCTAAGGAAACGATGGTAAGTGATGAGATATACATTAAGTAGGCTCTGAAAAAGTTTAAGATGGAAAGCATAAAGACCATTGATACTCGTATTGTTACTGCCACTCGTCTAGACATGGGCGAAATTGGTTCCCTGTAAATGAAACTATGTATCAGGGTATCATTGGGACTCTCTTATACCTAACAGTCAGCGGACCTGACATTGTGTTTAGTGTTGGGTTGTGTGGTAGATTCCAATCAAGTCCTAAAGAATCTTATTTGAAAGATGTCAAAAGAATTCTGAGGTATCTCAAAGGAACGCAGGACCTGGTCCTTTATTATCCCTCAGGAGATAATTTGACTTGATTGGGTATGTTAATGTTGATTATGTTATTTATCTGGTGGATAGAAAGAGCACATCTAGCATGACATACTTTTTGGGATCTTGCGTAATTTCATGGGGTATAAAGAAACATAATTCTATAGCCCTCTCTAGTGCAGAAGCTGAATATGTAGCAACTGCCTCCTTTTGTGCCCAACTTTTGTGGATCAAGCAACGATTGGAAGACTTTGGTGCATTCTTTGATTGTGTGCAACTGCTATGTGACAATACAAGTGCCCTTAATACGGAAGAGAACTTGTTCCTCGATGATTGGCTATGAAGATGGTAAGGTAAATTGCTAAAACGTATTTTCTGGCAATTTCTAACTCAATTCTATACCGTTACAGGTAAATACGCATGGCAACTACAGGATAAACAAGTGGCTAGTGACATTGCAAATTTTTGGAAGGATGATGCTCGCATTTTCAAAAAAATTAAGGAACCTGGTTCCAATGACTTAGGTTAGTAGTTCCTATTACACTCATATGAATTTTGAACTCCTAGTGTGCCACATCATTAAATGCCTCCGCTTCTTCTCATACCTCTTAAACCGGCCCGACTACCCATCCCTTTATCTCACACCTTATTGTAATTGATCCCTCTTTTCCCTCTAAATACCCCAAACCATCTTTTTGTGTTTTCCCTCTCTCAGAATTAACCATGTCTTCACCACAATCTGAGTCTCCCAAAGCTACTAAAGACATCCCTGTTGTGTCTTAGTATCTCGAAGAAAAACCATCTAGATAGGAGTGTCGGTTCCTGATATGGTGGATGAAGTACTGTGTCTGGTGTTTCTGAAACTCAATGTGCTCCAGAGTTTTTATCTGAATATTTCTTCAACATCAAGTAATGCTCCATCCTCTTTTACTGATACTGCAATGTTGGAAATTATTGTGGGTAAGATAGGTGAAAATGTTTTGATTGTTGTTGCTATGGAATGTCTAGTTGGGGATTCTTTTTCAGGTGAAGTGGGTACTGGGACTCGGGGAAGAACGAGGAAATTGGAGAAGGTGTATCAAAGTGACTAAACATCGGTTTAGTACTACAGGGGAGCCTAGAGAGGGACATGGTCCCTATTCCCAAGAGGAGTTCTCAGCTCCTACCTGGGATGAAACTCCAAGCTCTACTAGATAGCCCCTTGGCAGTACTGACCCTTCATCTTCACCTTAATATAGTCCCTTTGGAGGTTGTGTACTCAGAGATGAAGTCTGTGTTCGCGGGGGAATTTGACGATATTAAGGATGGCCTATCTGCAAAGGTTTCTGGGGTTGGTGGTGACGAAAGATTTGAAAAGGAAAAGTACGTTGAAAAAAAGAAGACTGTTGAGAAGAAAGTCCACTCAGAAAGAGACTAAGTAGCAGTGAGGAACCTGATTCCTCAAAGATGGCTAGAGTTGATGTGTCTGAGCTTGAAAGGAAAGAAAAATTGTAAAGCAGAAGGTTTTGCGGGGAAGAATTTTTGACACTAACATTCTAATGAGGAAGTTTGTTGAAATTTGTGACTTCCAAAAGTGGACTCATCACTTTACTGTTTAGAGTCCAAAGGTCTATGAGGAGGAAGTTCGCAGTTTCTATGTTGATTTTTTCATAGTGGAAGGTGGCACCATCTATTTGAAGATTAGTGGGGTAGAATTTGTTATTGATGAGGTTGTGCTCGAGGATATTCTTGGGGTGCCGCTGAAGGGATCTCAACTGTGGAGGGAACCTGTTCCCCAAGTGTTAGAAAGTTTATTCTCAAGCCTCAAGTTGTTCCACAAGGGGAACGAGTGCACAAGAAGGCACTACTTCCGGAATACCAACTCTTGTTCGAAGGGGTGAATAAGTTCTTGATACCAAGAGCTGAAAGGAGATCCATTGCCTCTATAGCGGACCTGGTTCTTTTGTAGGCACTGGACGGCTACACTCCCATAAATTTCCTAGGATTTTGGTTGAACACGTAAAGAAATTGACAGACTTAAAGGATATAAATCACGGGTTACCATATGGGTTTCTACTCACAAAGTCTTTCAATAATTTGTGGTCCCCTCAGGGAGAGCAGTTTTGGGAACTCGTAAGAAAATGTTCTCAATGAACACCTTGGAGGAATATGAGTATGTTTACAAAAACAAGGGAATAGGTTCCACAATCTATAAGCTTATTGATGCCCAAAATGCTGCAAATAAGGAAATTAGGTGGTGAAAAGCGCAGAATGTTATTCTTGAGTCTAAGCTCAATCAGGCAACCTGGTTCCAGCAATGCTCAGGGTGAAGAAGTTGCATGCCTAAAAGCTGAAAATGTGGAGTTGAGGAACCAAGTAGAGCACCTGAATGAGCAGTTGATCAACGATCAAATGGTTGTTAATGCTTGCATTGACACTCTCCTCACAGCCCTTGCTTCCTAGTCCTTCCCTTCTCCATCCAGTGGCCGATATCTTACCCCTTTGATAGCTCTTCTTTAATCTTATCATGTCCTTTTGTTGTCCTTCCCTTTCGACTGTGGTACTCTAGTTTTATTTGACTTGTGTATGTTTGTAATTATGGTACTGCTACAATAGTTTTTCCCTAACTTAATGAGCATCGTCGTCTATTGATGCATGTTATACTCTTGCGTTCTGTTTTAGATATGTTGTGTGCACACAAGTAGCATGAATTATCTTTGCTGGACTTCTTTTTGCATTTACTCGACTAATTCTTTTTTATGATTCCAAAAGGGGGAAGAAAATTGAATGGAAGAAACAGGTCCTCAAGGGAAATATGGCTATTTTGCAGAGGGGACAATATGGAGATCTGGTTCTCAGGGGGAACTTCAATTCTAAGTTTGTCATCATCAAAAAGGGGGAAATTGATGTGCCTTTGTATTTTGATGATTTAACAAACCTCATATGAGAACCAGATAGGGAAAGGTTCTCAAGGGGAGAAATTGATTAGTTATGTTATCTCGTGTTGTGATGATTTGCCAAACGCTCTCGAGGAACCAGATAGGGACCAGATGTGATCAGTTCCCTTATTCGTCGTACAGTCAACTCTACAGTTGTAAAAGTTGTTGCACTGTATCAAGTGACAACATATATGTTACTTGAAAATTGAAAGGGATGAAACAGGTTCTCAGAGGAAATATGGATGATTCTACCATGAAAAATCCTAGATTTTAGGTGTAAATCTTATGAATTGTAATGGGAAATTGAAAGAAAGTAGGTGAGAATCACTTACCAACAAATTGGGGAAGAAAAACTCTTGGGAAAATCGCCTCTAGGGTTTTCTAGTTTTGAAATTCTTAAAGAATGGGAAAATTCCTGTTTTTGGGATTGTTTTAATCACTGGCGTCAGGTGTTCATAGCGTTCTCATGAACCCTGATGCGTTCGGAAGAGCAAAGCCTGTTTGGATTACGCTATCGCGGGAGACTCCATACGTTCGCAAAGGTAAAGCCCGCCTAACCTCCACATTGGCGAGACTGGGCTCGCGTTCGCATAGAGTCACCCCAAAATCCTTACCCCCCCCCCCCCCCACACACACACACCTCAGTAAACTACGCATTCGTGTGTGACTGGCCGCGTTCGCGTATAGCAGGCCCCCAGTGATCCATGTTCACGGCTAGTGTCTTGCGTTCACGTAGAAGAAAACCCCACCTAGCTCAGTTCACTCTTTGCAATCGCGAGAGTACCTTCGCAATCGCGAAGAAGGAAACCATATGACAGCTAAAGTGAGGAAAAACCAGATTTTCTAAGTATTAACCATCTGTAGCCTATCCGAAATTCACCTGAGCCTCGAGGCTCCAAACCAATTATGCATATAAGTCCAAAAACCTCATACAAACACGCTCGCGCGATAAAAACACCAAAATAACGCCTAGAACTACGAATCGGACACCTAATCAAATAAAATTTTCAAAAGAACTTTAAAACTTCTAATTTAACAACCGAATGTCCGAATCACGTCAAACCAACTCCATTTCTCACCAATTTTGACAGACAAGTCATAAATATAGTAATGGACCTATGCCAGGTTCCGAAACCAAAATACAGACCCGGTATCAACAAAGTCAAACATCGGTCAATTCATTAAAATCATTAAACCTTTAAACATTCAATTTTGACAAAAATCAATAACTTGAGATATGGACCTCCAAATTCGATTTCGGGCATACGTCCAGGTCCAAAATCAGATAAGGATCAACCGGGACCGCCAAAATCGGATCCGGGTTCATTTTCTCAAAACGTTGACCGAAGTCAACTCAAATGGATTTTAAGGCAAAATTTCACATTTTATCAGTTTTTAACATAAACTTCTTCTGAAAAAATACTCGGACTGCGCACGCAAATCGAGAAATTCTTAAAGAAGCTATTGGAGGCTTCAAAATACAGAATTAGGTTCTAAAATTCTAGATGACCTATCGGGTCATCACATGAAGGAATTAAGTGTTCGGGCTGTTTAAACAATCTTTTTCTTTATTTTTTTGTGTTGGGTGTTAAAACTTTTCTTTTGGCTGTGTCTGGATGAGCATGTAGTTGACTATGCCTGGTATAAGTGCTAGCTGTATATATTTTTTGATTGCTTAACTAGTATTATTATTAGCTAGTATTCTCTTCTTGATCTTTTTGATTGATGTGGAAGGGGGAGAAGAAAAAGAGTACAAAGATAGGGGGAGCATGCAAATAAACACGAAGCACAAAGCCAGGGGAAGCAGAAGTACACTCGTAAAGGAAAGAATCCCCTAAATTCGTCGAACTCTTTTTGGATTATTTTCATCATCAAAAAAGAGGAGAGATCATTAGGTTTAGAATTTCAATAATGATCAATAATCAAAAGAGCCTTAACTAATGACATCTCACTTTGTGCAGATTCATGATGGCATTGATGAATGAAAGGGAAAAAAAATACGAGGAAATCAGAGGAAGTCAGCGGCTATGTATTTCGAACTCTACATCAAATGGAAACAGAATCAATCAATCAGAGAACAAGGAAGGAAAGTCAATCAATCGGACTTGCTAAAGATTCTCAAGCGCGCAAGAAAGAAAAGAGAGCCATTCAAGGATAGAGAGCAAATCAAAGGGCAATCTACGGATGCTCTAATCAAGGATAATTGGAGGAACCAAATCTTCAAACTAAGAATGAAGCTGGCCACACTTTTCAAGCTAGATCCATGAGGCTACCCTTAGGTCTCACTCTTAGAAATCAACGCGTCACAAGGAAAGACCTCCAATCATTGATGTTGTGCGATCCCACAAAATACAATCAGAAGACTCATCGAGCAATATAAAAGAAGAAGTAGAAGGGCAAAGAAAATTACGCAACTTCACATTTGTCTTTCTAGTTCTTAGTACAAACACAGTATTCTTGATTCTACAAGTGTCGCAAAAGATATGAAGAGTTAGAAAACAAAACAAGAGTTGTGTCAACACTAAAAAGAAACATTGTTGCTATATATCGTTGGTGAACGTACTATAACCATCACTGTTCTAAAAACTTATTGAAGATCTAAGAGAACCCGTGTAACCCAAGGGAAATGGACGTAGGTACCACACCGGTACTAAAACAGTATAAAAAATGTTGTGCCTCCTTTACTTTTCTGTTTGCGCAATTTAATTCTGCTGCGATTGATTCATCTGTAAAGTGTAGTCGACTAATTCCTCTCTTAATCTACTAAGTTTTAAAAAGTCGGCTACAATTCACCTCAGTCTTGTACTTTCAAAAATTCCATCTAAAGCATCCATATTAAATTTGTAACATTTCTACCACTGTTCGGAAGTTTTATTTTCAACTCAAGCATGCTGTCATAAAAAGTTAACCACGTATAAAAGAATATCAGAGAAATATTCAAACATCCCTGGGCAATTGAAAATTAAATAGACGATGGGTATCTAATTTATTGCTCACAGTTTATATATAATTTATTTCCTAACCCACAATTATCGTTCTCAAGGTTAAATAAGTTAAAGGGTGCGCGTGAAAAAACTTGATAAATTGATAGACTTATTTGTTTCAAAGTTAACAAAATTATTAAAATTTCTTCTGATATGTGCCAAACAAACCTTTCTTATGGCCATGCATTCAATAGTTTAACCTACCATATTTGTTCAGTATTAGTAGTATGTTTGCAATTATTACAATGGATGCCAATTGTCTATTCAGTTTAGTTCCTTTGTCAATTTTTTATGCAGAAAACTACTTAAACAAATAGACTCTCAGTTGGGTTTCGTGGCCCTGTAACTTTCATATTAACAAAATCATATCCAAACACGCCTACTAATATTTCAGTCATCCTATAGCCAATATTTACTTTCGGTCTGCCCACTAGTATCGGGTTCATACGGATACTGATGATGGGGACCAAATTAAGGTCAAATAAAAATGTGTTTTCCCCCGGTCATGCAATATTTGAAACTCTTCTTCATTCTCCAACAGTTTATTAATTTCTCTCTTCAAAACATCCTATTAATTGGTTTGATATATATCACCGTTTTTCTAGGTGAGCAGGCAGACGGGCCAGTGTGCAAGTTGTTCAGTCATACACATAATAAATGGACATTGTACACAAATTTCTTGAATATATGACAATCGACATGACGATTATTGCTTACTTATGAGACATGTGAAGTGAAATTTGTAGACATATATCTGCATAGGGTAAATTGTGATATGACACGTGATTGTCTAAAAGGAGGACACGTGGAACTCAAGATGGGAATGGCCAAAGATCGAACGCAATCACTTCACTTGTCACCAGAAAGGATAACGTTCATAAAGGTGTATTAAATGCTCTGCGTCCGGTAGCATTTACTAGAAAATATTCTGCAGTATTAAGAGCGACGGTCCGTTACAGAGAATTTGACATTTATGTTCACCGTTACATCTTCATCAATGACCCTCATAGGACATTAAAGAAGGGCACGATCCTAGGACCCTTCTCACCTAGCTAGACATAGCTATAAATAGTGAGTTCAATTATCATTGTAAAGGACATGACTTTTCTGGCTAAACTTACACTGCATTCTATACAAAGCTTAATATAATTTTACTTTCCTGCTCTTTGATCTCATCATAGTTGTGCCCAGAAACCATGTTCCCGGAATAGTCATATTTGATGTTTCATCTATATTTCAAGGCTAAGTATTATATACTTCTTCAATTATCGTATTATTTCAAGATCCTTCACTTGTCTAGAAACCACGTATAAATTTAGTTGTACCGTTTTACGGTTAAACAGTTTGGCGCCCACCGTGGGGCCTATACAGTCGTGCAATTAAATTTATCTTTGCCTTTTTTATTAACGTATTTTGATTATTTTGTCATATTCTTAAATTCTTATTACGTTATGTGATTTTGTTCGCCGCAAGTATTGTATCCCTTGTTGCTAGTATTTGGTACTACTTATCCTTTATATCTCACTTTTTCTTTTCTCTTCCCTCTTTCTTCCTTTCTTGCTATCCACTTCTTATTATTACCCTTCCTGAGCTGAGGGTATATTGGAAACAGCCTCTCTACCTGTTAGGTAAGGGTAAGGTCTGCGTACAGACTACCCTCCCCAGACCCCACCTGGTGGGAATATACTGGGTTTGTTGTTGTTGTTGTTGTTGTCTTAGAAAAAAAAATTAAAAAGGCAGATAACACTGTACGACACACACAACCCTGAAATTCGAGGGGATCAACCTTATTTCGAGGATTTATTCTGTGACACCCGCAGTGAGAGGAATGACACCACATCAGTGCATGACAGGAGGCACCCTCGACAGGTTCAGGAGACAACTCCCGATGATGATGAGGAGCATGTAGCGGATGCGGTGAGGGTCCTGCAAGAGCAACATGAAATCATTCTAGGCCATTCACGCGACAGGATTAGGTTATAACGGAACAACTTGGGCAGATGTTCACAATCAGTACGAGTCAAATATAAGGATCGAAGATGACCAAGTCGGTTTTACATCATCGGCCAAAGGACGGGAGAAGAGCAGAGAAAAATCAAAAGATGACTACGACGCGGATAGACAGACATCGAGGGGCCAGTTTTTTCCTCATAATTGGACTGAAGGCTGTGGCAGAACTTTCCGAGCAGCAAACAAGTTCATCGTCGATAGAGGGACCGATCGTGGTCGAAATAATAGATCACTAAAACATAAAATAAATGTCGGGGTCTCAGGATATTTCTTACCCCATATAATCGGAATATAACTTCAACATCAGTGCAGTGGAATTGGTGTCTGCCATAACAAACATTAAAGAGGCACAATTCTCGAGAGTCCAGCCAGAGGGATCCCAACTTATGGTGTGAATACCACGAACGAACTGTTACCGAACAACAGACTGCCGAAACCTCCAGGAAGAGGTGGCAAAACTATTGAAGAATGGTCACCTCCGAGAATTCTCAAGTGATCGAGCTAAGAACAATTATGGTCGCCACAGAGACAATGGGGAACCTTCGAAAGCAGGAGAATAAACCCTGCACCAAACGATCAATATTATCTTCGGGGGGAATGAGATTAATGGGGTCAACTTTTCGGCAGCAAAGAAGGTGAAAGTATCAACAACTCATAGTAAAAGTCTCTAGGAAGACGATATTACTTTCACGGAGGAGGACGCAAACGTATTACTATTACCACACAACGACACACTGGTAATCTCATTAAATGTGTTAGATATTAAGATTAAACGTGTTCTAGTGGATCTAGGAAGATCGGCTATATCATACAATGGAGAGTATTGGATTAAGCTAAACTCACCAAAAGCATTATTCCAGCAACAAAGCTCCTCGTTGGATTCAACCTTGCAAGCATGATGATCCGGGGAGAGATATTGATGATCACGAATGCTGAAGGAGTAAAGAAAACAACTCTCTTCGAAGTAGTAGATGGCGAGATGAGATACAATATCATCTTGGGAAGGCCATGGCTACACGAGATGAAATCTGTACCTTCAACATATCGCCAATTGCTGAAGTTTCCAACACCCAAAAGAATCAACCAAATAAGAGGTGATCAACCGGTAGTGAGGGAGATGAATGTAATCTTAGTTTTTAGTTGCAAAGAGAAGGAGCGCACAACATAGAAATTACAGGAACCAGCTCCTACTCCCGAGTTAGAAGGAGTTATCCCAGGGGCATAACAATATCAGGTGCCGAGATATTTCCAAGTTCCAGAAGAGAAAGACGCAAAGAAGTCCACGGCGGAGGAACTGGAGCAAGTGGAATTGTTCGAAGAATTTCTAGAAAGGAAAATTCATATGGGTACAGGACTGCGCCCCGAGCTCAAGTCTGGTTTTATTAAATTCATTAAATTTAATGTTGATTGTTTTGCATGGACGCACGAGGAAATGACAGGTATCCCGACGGAAATATCCATACACAAGGTGAGTTTGGATCCCCACGTACCACCGGAACGACAGAAGAAACGCCCTATTGTCGAGGCCATGAATAAATTCATCAAAGAAAAGGTAACCTGCTTGCATAAAATTTGTTCGGTCAGGGAAGTAAGATATTGTCACGCCCCAAAACCGAGGGACGAGACCGGCACCTAACCGGATGACCACGGTCAAGCGGACCTGGTTTGCCTTTCCTATCCAACGCGTTACCCCGTGATTATGATAAACATTTTCCATATGAAATAGCAAAATAGAAACAAAGGTGTGAAATCATAATATAAGGTCCATTTTCCTCTTTTAACACTTTTAACATTTAATAAACCCAAGACATATAAACCAAATACAATATTTCTGATACGGGGCCCCGATTTCGAGTAAACACAACTACTACCCAAAAATATATTTACAACCCACATTGTGTCTACGGAGCCTCTAGGAGTACAAGAAATATATATAGACTTCGCCGGCCTGGCTATACCTTACAGGAAACGACATATACAAAAGGAGATGATATGGGCTACACACGGCCCCGGGAGGAAGTGGGGCTCACCCGAACTGCTGAAGAGATGGAAGGAAGGCACCACTATCGGCGGTCAGAGCTACCTGTTATGGAACCACCTAAATCCATTTAAAAGATGTAGTGCCCCCGGCAAAAGGGACATTAGTACCATTGAATAGTACTAGTATGTATGAACAAACCTACTCTAGATAGGATAAAGATTAACAGTCAATGATACAAATAGGGACATCATATAACAATTCACCGAAACAAAGGAAAACACCAACAAGAGTCACCATGTTTCTTATCCCGTTTTGCCATCTTTTGGTTAATATTCTTTTAAGTTCAAGTATTATTATTATTACTGAACCACCGTGTCGTTGTCACACGGAGTCCGGTCTCGGTCCGACCGCTAGCCATCCTAGGTGAGGCCCTCAACAACATCATATCTAATATCATCACTATGGCATGTTCACACGGAGTCCGCCACTCGGTCTGACCGGCTGGACCATCTCAACTGAAACAGTGAGGCCATAATCAACATCATATCTCAATTTCATGTCTCCATGTGTACGGCATGGAGTCTGATCCCGGCCAGATCGGATAGGCCATCTCACCCTAGGACATTCCCCATCGATTCATGGATCTTTTAGGTCACTTTTATCATTTTCCATCTTTTGATTCACATCACGCATCATTCCATTCTTTGTCTCATCTTTCATATCATTACAATCCTTTGGTTCATATTTTATATCAATCCAATCATTTGACTCATATTTCATATCATTTCAATCCTTTCACATCTATCACACCCATCACATAAGAGGATTCCACACATAGTAAAAGAGGGAACATAATGATCACAATTCATACACTCAAATAGCATAACGATATGGTAGTAACATGGAACGACATAGAAGCAAGAATTTTCCAATTTGGCACATAAGGCACATAAATTCAATAGAGAATCAAACAAGAGAATAATACCCCGAAAGTGAGCACAAATGAGTTTATCTTATGAAGATTAGAGTTAGCCATACATACTTGAGTCGATTCTCTTGAAGAAAGTACAAATATTTCTTAACCCCCGAGGCAAGACTTTCCACTCTTTTATTATCAGTATAAGATAGGCAATTTGCACAAGAAAGAGTAGAATATGAAGAAAGTCCCAGATTTTAGCACTACATATTCTTGCTGGTGGAAACAGGTACCAGTGAACCAACGCTACTCTCTATTACTCAACATCAAAATTGGACTCACTTTCTTTATATATAGGAAACCACCAAGAACTATGAAACATGTTGAATCAAAGAGTGAGAGGTTCATTTTGACCAAGAAGTTGTTAGGATTTTAGTTCAAACAACATCAGCGTGTGTTTCCTTACCATTATTCTTAAGTGTATATCTACTAACTACTATAGTTGTTGTATAAATTATATACATATATCCTTAGTTCCTTTGTAAAAAGCTACCTAATATAATTGACTTAAGAGTCATTTGTGTGGTTTGTGGCTTACTGCCACGTTTTTGGCTATCAAGCCTATCCAAAACTTGGTTAAACTTTCACAAATCCCTTAATTATTTAGTAATATTTTCGTTATCCAATAATTAATCAATTACCTACATAATTTAGAATTATCTCATTTTACTTCAAATGCTACTCACTTTTAATGTACCTTATACCTCTTACTATCATGGCCATGTGATACCTTGTATGGTACTAGTCCATAAATATCGGGTATTGATTTTAGACATAAAAAATTTTTACGGGTCTTTACAGATATCCAGACTGGCTAGCCAATGTAGTAGTAGTTCCTAAGAAGAACAATAAATTCCGCATCTGTGTAGACTATAAAGACTTTAATAAGACGTGCCCGAAAGACTCGTTCCCACTGGCAAATATCGATCAAATGATTGACGCCACGACCTAGCACGAGTTAATGAGTTTCCTTGATGCTTATTCCGGGTACAATCAAATTAAGATCAACCTGGAAGATCATGAAAATACTTCATGTGTAATAAATTTCGGTACATATTGTTACATTGTAATGCCCTTCAGGTTGAAAAACGCTGGAGCCACTTATCAACGGTCGTAAATAAGTTGTTTGAAAAGCAAATAAGAAATACCATAGAAGTTTATATAGACGATATGCTCGTTAAGTCTTTCAATGCAGGTGACCACCTTAAGAATTTACAAGAAACATTTGACATCTTGAGGAAGCATAACATGAAACTTAACCCCGAGAAGTGCGTGTTCGGGGTCAGTACTGGTAAGTTCATGGGGTTTCTGGTCTCACAAGGGGGAATTGAGGTAAACTCCAAGAAAATCAATGCCATAGACGATATTCCGGATCAATTGTGAAACATAGAGGAAGTCCAAAGACTCATAGGAAGGTTAGCAGCTTTGAGCAGGTTCATTTACCGGTCGTCAAAAAAATATCATCGCTTTTTCACGTTGCTCAAAAAGAAGAATAATTTTGAATGGACACCGGAGTGCCAGCAGGCTTTGAGGGACCTGAAGAAGTACTTATCAAGCCCTCCATTGCTTTCAAAACCAAAGAAGATGAAACATTGCTAGTCTACCTCGACGTCTCAGAAGTTGCTATAGGTGCGGTTTTAGTCCAGGAGAATGAAGGTAAGAAATTTCCCATTTATTACGTTAGCAAAAATTTTAACGGGAGCAGGAACTTGCTACCCCCATTTAGAAAAACTGGCCTTAGCTCTCATAGTCGTCGCTCGGAAGTGGAGGCTCTACTTCCAATGCCACCCGATAGCTGTGGTGACTACTTTCCCTTTGTGGAACATCCTCCATAAACCCGAGCTCTAGGGTAGATTGGCCAAGTGGGCCGTCAAAATGAGTGAATTTGACATAGTATATAAACCAAGGACTTCAATTAAGTCACAAGTCTTGCCTAACTTCGTGGTCAATTTTAGTCTGGGACTACTACCTCTGGCAACCAAGGAGGCAGTAATGGTGTCGGTATCGACATCGGGGGTTTGGACCTTATTTACGGATGAAGCTTCGAACGTAAAAGGTTTTGGGCTCGAAATAGTCCTAATTATTCCTTCAGGGATACATTAAGGCAAGTTATCAGAACGATCCATTTAACTAACAACGAGCAGAGTATGAAGCTTTGATTGTATGGTTCGAATTGGCCCGGGGACTCGATTCTGAGGTTATCGAAATCAAATGTGACTCACAGCTTGTAGTAAATCAGGTCTACGGGATCTTTGATACCAAAGAAGAACGTATGCAACAATATGTGGTAAAGGTCCATGCTCTTTTGGCACGAGTTTGGGAGTGGTCAATTACTCATATCCCCAAGGAGGATAACGCAGAAGCGGATGCATTAGCAAATTTAAGATCATCGAAGGAAATAAAGGGATCGTAGTCGGGAACGGTGGTACAACGTATGAGCTTAGTCCTGGCAGATGGTTACTATGAGGTAAACTCGGCTTGTCTGGTCTAGGGCTGGAGAAATGAAACAATCAACTACCTCGAGCATGGAAAGTTGCCCAACGACCCCAATGCATCACGGGCGTTACGCGCCAAAACTGCACGATATAACTTCAAGAAAGGCCAATTGTATAGAAAATCTTTCCAGGGCCCGCTTGCCCGGTGTTTAGGAGCGTCATAAGCTAATTAAGTCACGAGAGAATCCACGAAGGGATATGCGGCAATCACTCAGGCACAGAATCTTTGGTGCTAAAGTTGGTATGGGCAAGATATTACTAGCCTCGCATTGAACAAGAAGTCATTTCATAGGAAAATGTGATAAGTGCTAACGCTACGCACCACTAGTACACTAATCGGCAGAACTCATACATTCGGTTATATCCCCATCATGAAATGGGGGATGGACATCGTCAGATAGTTTCCACCGGCTACCGGAAAGGTAAGGTTTCTTTTAATTCTAGCTGATTATTTGTCTAAATAGGTGGAAGCAAGTTCTTATCAGAAGATCGAAGAACGCGAAGTGGTTGATTTCTTGAGGGAAAATATAATTTGTAGGTCCGGAATACCAAAATAGATACATGCAACAATGGGCCACAATTTACCGGTGAAAACATTACAAAGTCCCTCGAAGACTTGAAAATAAAGAGGATCACATCTTCTCCTTATCATCCAGCGCAAACGGTCAAGCGAAGTCAACAAACAAAGTTATTGCTCAAAACCTCAAGAAAACGTCGGAAGCAACAAAAGGCAAATGGCCCGAAGAATTTCCAGGAGTTCTATGGGCCTATCGAACAACGCCCAAATCGAGCACAAGAGAAACTCCTTTTTCCCTTGTTTTACGGTGTGCATCCCTAATCCTGGTAGAAGTGGGCGAACCCTCTTTGAGATATTCTCGGACAAATGAAGAATTTAACACTGAAGCAATGCTAATCAACTTTGAACTGCTCGAGGAACACAGGGACTTGGCACATGTAAGGATGACAGCTCAAGAGCAGAGAATGGAGCGCTATTATAATCAAAGAGCTAACTTCCATTATTTCAAAGTAGGAGACTTGGTTCTAAAGAAAGTAACCCAAAATACCTGAAAGCTCAACGCGGGTAGCTAGGGACAATGTGGGAAGGTCCTTACCTGATTTCAATTATCACTAGGAAAGGTTCATACGAGTTGGAGAACCAGAATGGAGACAAGTTGCCCAGCAACTAGAACGTGGCACACCTCAAAAGATATTATTGCGGTCGAACGTTATTCAAGCGGAAAGTATGTGCTCCATTATTTTTCGCTTCATTCACTTTTTGTCCCAATTTGGTTTTTCTGGCAAGGTTTTTAATGAGGCGATGACAAAAAGCATACTACGTAGACAACAACAATAAGACATTTGATAGAAAGGCAAACAAACTAGCTTCCACTCAGGGAAACAAGATATGTTGCAAAGGACTGTTAAGTATTATTTCGCTCGATAGCATGGATTCCTAAGGGGAAACAAGATATGTTGCTGAGTGAAATATTACCTAGCAACTCATTGGTGGAACCTTCGAATATACAAGACTTCTAGTGTTCCAATTCGCGTTAAACAAGTATTTCAAATCTTAGTTTTGTAATGAACATGAGACGTCCTCTTCAAGAGCACCGTAAACATAAGAGGACCCTCTATTATAAAAACCCTCACATTAAAGGGCTAGTTTCGAAATAATCTATGCTCGGAATCTAAAATTCCATCGAGAAAAAATACACCCGAAGATGCAAATGAAAAGGACACAAAAAGTAAATTTGCGCAAATACTTATAGAAACCCTCACGTAAAAGGGATAATGCCCGAACCCATGATGTTTCGAAGAAAACTCATCCAAGACTACACATAGTAAAGCGCGAACAGAAAAACGTGCACAAACTTCTTAAGCATATGTTAAAAAATTGTATGGATATTCATACAAAAATAAGACTCAAATGATACTTGAGCAAAAAAATAGTCTTTATTTACAAGGACATGCTAGAACAGTAAAAGTACAAAATGAGAAAAAGAAAAGAAACGATAAAAGGTAGCGCCTCCGGATCTTGGAGGAAGATAAGTGCCCACATTATTGGGAGAAGTAGGTGGTTCCGCTGATGGCTCAATGTTTTCCCCGGTTTGGTCTTCAGCATCGTCGCTTTCCGATCCCTCTTGAGTTTTCGAAAACTCAGAACTGGAACCAGAAAACCAGGAGCATCAGACTGCACCGGGAGTCCATTCTTAGCAGCCAACTCAAGTTTTCGGGCCTTAGCAATTTCGGCATCAATGTCAATGATACCATCTTTGGCCTCTTCCAAGGTTTTTCTCCTCATGTTGTACATGGAATAAATGTTTTCAACAACGAGGGAAGCAACTATGTGCTTAAGTTCTTCTTTGAGTTGTGTAACCTTGGCGGAAAGGCTTTCCTGGACGGACCTAGCAGATTTTAGGCTAACGTTGAGGTCGCGGACAATTGAACTAAAGAGCCTATTATGCTCAATAGTTTTCTTGTACTTCTCTTCTAGCTGGGCGTGTTTCGCCCCCACAACAGCAAGTTCTTCAACCTTAGAGTTCAAGGTTGCCTCTAATTTAATCACTCTTTCAGCAGAGGCAGCCTCACGATCGGTTGCAGCAAGAACGGCGTCCTGAACTTCAGCCTATTTGGCCTTGGTTTCATCAAATCTAATTCTCAGCGGCCCAATTTCTTGGCTAAGGGTTACCACTTCTTGCTCACTTTGTTTCAAACGAGCCTCCAAAATGACAACCTCAGTAGCTTTGGTTTTTAGTATTGAGAGGCGGAGAACAGTTTGGTCTTGTTCCACCAAAAGCTGATTCCGTTCAGAACTAAGTTCCTCTTTCTCACGAATCAACCTATGAAGGCCCTCAGAAGCAAGAAAGTTGGCCTACAAAACAAGAAGAAGTCAAACTTAGAATATTTTCATACAAAAATAGAAGAAGTAATTAAGGAAGAAAGGAATGTATCGTTGCGCCATTATGCAAGGCATTGTTCAACAAGTACTCTCCCGAGAGGTCCTGAATCGTTTCCCAGTCTTTTTCTGAAGCCAAAGGCATCAGGTAATTAGCAAGCTCCACCGGCCGAGAAAGCAAATTGCACCCGGTAAATATCGAAAGAGTAACGAACCTCCTTCTTTGTGGATATTCAGAAGGGGCAACATAAATTTGTCCCAAATTCCCATGAACTGGGGACGGTGGAAGAGGAACACCTTCTTCATGGCCAGGTGCGGCCGATGAAGGTGATATAGCAACTGTTGGTGGAAGAGTGGATTTGGTGTTGGTGAAGGTGGAGATGAAGCTTATGGAATTGAAGAATGAGAAGCACCAACATTAAATGTAGTGCTAGTTGTTTGATGCTCGCCTACCAAAGACGGCAAGGACCTGGTACTCAGCCCCGCAGCACCGGATACAGCAATTGGGGCCCGGAAGCGGGAGTTGGCATATTCTACTAAATAAGATACCCCCAAAGTGCTGAGAAGTCATCTTCAGTGTGTGCAGTTATCTCAATAGGTCGAGCATCCTGTTGAGATGATGAGGAACATTGCCTTCTATGTAAAGAAGCGCCCTCATCACTAGCTTCTTTATCATCATCGATCATCACAATGTCTATGACCGGCCTGGAAGGAGGACCATTCATCATCGCCACCGGAGATGACTCGGGGGCATCAATCTTTTCCCTTTCATTATTTTCTCCGATTGTGGAGGAATTCCTTCTCTTTGTTTGTTTATCCTCCGGCAGGGTACTCCGTAAAAAAGTATTTGTAGCCAAAACAGGCCCGGAGATACCTGTTCGAGTAAGTGCTTCCTGAAGCAGCCTCGCTGCGTCAGCAGGATCAGCCAAAACGTCATCCTCGGGGACAACAATAGAGCCCGCAGATAGACCTAATTTTGTGAACAAGTTAGAAGGGTTCAACCAAGCTCTTCATATACAAAACGTGGAAGCAAGGTAAATTAAAGTTACCATGATTTTTGGTCTTCCGCCCGTTAAAGGGCCAGTTGTTTTCACCAAGTTTCAGGCATTGTGAAGTCCAAGATCTTCTTAATCCACCGGTCTAGACCTTCCACCACCGATGTGATCCATGGAGTTGCTGAAACATGCGAAGGGTGAAGAGATGATACGTCCATAAGAATATATCTAGTAAAAAGGAATACCATACAAAGAACTTACGAGAGCGGTTACAAGAAACCGAAAAGGATGAAGCCATTGTCGGAACGATGTCGTTGGTGGCACTATAATGAATCGTTCCATCCACCCACGGTCGTTGTCATCATCCATGCTAGAAAACAAAAAATGGTGGCCACGCTAACAAAGGTTTATCATTCCCTCGTGGAAGATTTTGGGGGAATAGAGATTCATCATATGAGCTAAGGTTAGATCCTCTCCAGTTTCTTGGTACAAACGTCGAAGGCAGGTGATCGTCCTCCACATTGAAGGACTTACTTGTGCCAAACACACTTGGTAGCGAAGGCAATACTCCACAATCATGGAATCAAGCTCTCCGGTCAAAGAAAATGCACCCAAAGTAAAGGGATACGTGAAAAAGTATGTAAAACCTTCCTTAGGAAGGGTCACTTGTCCGATAAATCAGGAGAAATAATATCCTACTTGTCGCGCCCCTTTTTTCCCTGAGCACTCCTTTCGGGGCCGGTTAAAAGGGTTTTTGACATTGGTTGGGACAACTCATTCCTTTTGAGAAAGGGGTTTGCATATTTTGAAGAGTCGCCACCTAACGATTTTAAGGTGCGTTAGGGAACCTACTAGGGTTCATTTACAACTAAGTTTAATAACCAGAGACAGGGTAAGGGCTTAAAATTATCCTAAAGGGAAGGTGTTAGGCATCCCTCAGGATCCACAAGTGTGGTTCCCGGCCAAATAGCTTTTGTGAATTTGTACAATTAGCAAGTAAACAATTAATGTCCAAATAGTAGGGGATTTGAAATGTTCACAGCCTAAGCGCACATTACTAGTTTGAAAACACTTAATAGCTAATAGATTTTTGAAAAGGATTATAGTCCAACATGTTTATGGGGGGTAAGGGGTATCCTAGGTTTGTTTATAATATGGATCACATCAATGCAATACCCGGTATGACACTCCTCAAAGAAGGTCTACACGTGGTATTAGCGCACCGGTCATCATATCCATATCTACCCTTTCCCACCCCGTGAAGGTAACTAAAGTGAGTGTTGGTCACGACCTCTATTGCATGCTATTACCCGTCCCTTCCTATTAGTCCCGGAGGAGTTTAGGACTTCTATCCTATAAAGGAGTTATAGGTAGACCCTCAGGTTTTAAAGGTAAAATGCTAAGGCGACATATAGATAGGACTGCAGATAGGGGAATAACATATAAGCAGGAAAGGCTCAAATACCTCCACAAATAATACATAGAATCAGCATGACTCAAACACAATTAAGGTCTTGGTTTAAATTCAGACCCTAAGCATGGTATCTAAGTGATAGCAACAGAGAGATAGATTTATTGCATAACTCAGAGAGGAAGTCCTAATCAGTTTTGCCTACTGATTTTAAGCATGCTGATAGTTAGACAGTAATCACAACGGACAGTTTCAATTTTGTTTAAGGTTGATTGCCTAAGGCTTGCCTAGGTGTGGGATCATATATCACAGTTATCAAGAGCGTTAAAATTTTTAAGGTTGTTACACCTAAGAGCATGCAGTTCTAAGTGTTGCATAATACATAGGAGTTTCTTACTAGTTGTTAGAGCGAGGTGGACTGTTTCATATTTCTTTCATACATCAGTAATTAGGCCAAGTGTAATTAGACAGGTGTGATCCTAGAACATGATGTCTAATGCAAAGTGATGCACATGAAGAATCACTAAGGCAGGGTTTCTAAATGCACACAGAAATCATATCATTATGCACAGTTTCAGAATAGGCAGAAGTGACAGCTTGTTTTGTTGTTGTTTACCTTAGAACATGATTTCTAAGTGTGCAGCGTAGTCGTAGCATAATAAGACATGATTGCATGAATAACAACTTATGTTAACATATTTATCTAGAACAGAATTTTTAAATGCGTAGAAGGACGTGTAAGGCTCACATAGGGCAAAATCACATGGTGACAGTTTATTTTACGTTATTATTTACCTTAGAGACATAATTTCTAAGTGATAGTAGTAATGATGAGATGCTGAAGGAAACAGTATATATGAGTCCTAGGGGGACATGGTATCTAATTGTGTGTTATGCCTAAACATGGAGTCTATTGCACACAGAAGAAAGTAAACCTAGGAAGCATGGATTCTACCCTTGATTACACTACAGCATACATATTACCCTCCCTTTTCACTATCCAACCCCAGAGTTGTTTACAAATAATTATTACAGACCATTGAACATGAATTACATAGCCGAAATAAGAAAAATGAGAAGTTATCTATAGGGATCCTGCAGTATAGGCCCAGATCTCCATATCTTCAATGTCAGGTGGTGTTTCACAGCCTTTCTCATAATCCGGGTGTGTCAAAGTTTCCTAAGGACCTCAAGGGATCCCGGGCAGTGCTCACACCCAGATTTCATAGCCATAGTAGAGTAAGTACAGTGTGGAAGGGCCAGCCTTAGTGTGTCAAAGTTTAGAGGGAGCTCAAGGATCCCAAAGCAATGCTCACATAAAGGGGGCAGAACCTAAGGATCTAGGAGTAAAGGGAGGGTGCTTGACATAGTTTTGAAAGCTTTGAGTAAGGAAATAGTTTTACACAAGAAAAACTGGTTTTCGAAAAGAGTTTTTGTAAAGGACTTTATTCAGTAAAACAGTTTGAAAAGAGTAAGGCAATCAGAATGAATACATTCACAGTTTAGGATCAGAACAGCATACCAAGGCAAGTTTAACAACCACAAACAAGGTAGTGAGAGATTGGGGACACATAAAGGTACAGAGTAGTGAACATAACAGGCAGAAGTATAAAGAGGTACAAAATAGAAGCTTTTAAGGGGTTCAAGGAATTGGGGTATAGCATAGTGTAGGATTAGACTAAACATAACAGCATCAGACAGCTTAAGGCAGTAGAGTGTGCCCTAATCAAAACTAATGTACAAACATAGGAGTAGAATAGAATACATTGAAACAGGTTTTAAGTTCATAAAGCATAGCTTAACATACTAGATGAAGTCGAGATTTTAATTACATGTTGAACAATAAAATAGTAGATAGAAGCATATCAGAAACACAATGAATTGAAGCAGCAATAGAAACATGTCGATTTGAGAACTGGAATTTGAATTAGAACACACCAGTGAAGTAAAGACAGTAAACACAAAGTAGAGGAGAGCACAATAGTTATCCTTGGCTTGCATCCGGCTAACTAGAATAATAACAAGTAGCACAAAGAAAAGAGAAGAGAGCAGAAAGTTTTAACTGTGAGAGAGAGAGGTATTGAACCAGTTAGTTCGTTTGTAGCTTAATGAAAGAGTGAAGGTACTTATAGTTTTGAAAATAGGCAGAAAATAAGGTAACAAATGATAGTTCAGCAAAAATTATGGAAGTGCACATCAACTAGAATCATATTTATATCAGTACTCCCTTTAATTAAGGAGTCAGTATTCAAACGGATACAAACAATGATAACATAAGGAAAGGAAATCATATAGACTGATGGTACCACATAAGGAAATAAATTTCAACAAAGTATAAGACATGTAATAGGGGCTAAGTTCAGAATACTCTAATTAAGGAAAGCATGTGTGACTTAATTTGACTGAATTATTCATAGAAATAAGGCAGGGAATTCTGGAAATCAACAAGAAATCCTCGAGTGAGGTTCACATTACAGGAAATTAGCACCAATTAGGGAAAGTATCACGTATTTAAGGAAGTATTCAGAATGAATAGAGAACATTGTGTAAAAGAATCAGTAGAGTACTAATCACAATCATTCAAGGATTAAAAATGTCAAAACAGACTGATCTAAATGGCATAGACACACATTAGGCAAAATCAGAAGCTTAAATTGGGATTCACGCAGGGCATGGCAAGCAATTGAAAGAGTTAGCAGAATATGATATGGTACAATCGACAGGACAAAAGCAAAAACCCTAACACTCATAGCTAACAAGGATAGTAACAATTAGAGAGATCAATAGGACAAGCACAACATAAGCGGAAGAAACAAAGAATCAACAGACTAATAAACAAACAATAAGGAAAAACCATAAAGACTTAGGAAGCTCATGAGAACTAAACACATGCACAAACACATCATCAAAGACACACTTAGAATATAGAGTTAAACTGAAAACCTAGGGTTTTTCAAAAGCGAGAAGGTTTAGATAACGATAGACATGATGAGAATCATATAATAAGGCTAGAAATCATAAGAAAAAGCTATATTTAAAAAAACGTTTCAAGAACCCTAGTTTAGTAGATGAAAAATCATTTTAGGAAAAAATGAAAAACGTTTGAAGAAATCATCAAAACAACTCGAAATATGTATAGATCTGTTACAGATCTAGAAAGATCGAAAGTTTTAGAAGCTAGGGTTTCAAGAGAGAACCCAGGGAGGAGAAGAAAAACTCAAAATTTTACTGGTTTCAACCGGAAAGTGTAAAGATCTTACTCGGACGGTCGGAGGTGGCCGAAAAACGGCATGAAAGGCCATAGGTGGGAGTTGAACCACTCCAGGTTCACCTGAGGACCTCAGGACAGTGTTAAGGCGGTGTGGGAGAGACATAGGCTAGGAACGGTGTGCACTCATGGTTTTTGGCAGGCGAGGTGGCCGGAAAAGAGAGACAGAGTTCATCGGAGGGGAAAGGTTCTAGAGAGAACCAGAGAGAGAGAGGGGGAGATAGAGAGACGGTGAAGCGGGGAAATGAATGAGAGAGGGGGGGTAGTCTTTAAGAGTTATTAATGGTAAGGGCGAATCTGGGTCGTTGATCAAAATTGATCAACAGCCAAGATTTAATCAGATGCTGGGTCGGGTAATTTTGGAATTGGGATTGGGTTATTTGGGCTAGTTAATTAGGTTGGGAGTCCAGGTAGAATTGAATAAAATTGAATTAAAAATGGCTATTTGTTAAATACCCATTTAAAATAGATAAATAATTAGTAAAATGACTAATAATTATATAAAAATGAAACTAAGGCTAAGTACATGAAATTAAGGTGATTAACTAGTATTCAAGAATGCAAGTGACTAATTATTTAGTGAATAGCACAAAATATACAATTAGGCTATAATTGCAAAGTTATTGCAATTATAGCCAAATAATGCTAATTTGGCTAATTTATGAAATAATTAAATCCTAATAGGACCAAAAATGATATATTAAGCCAAAAAATATTTTGAAACTATTTGTAATGCAATTTATGATTAATTATTAGGTATAAAAGTACTGGATAAATTAGAAGTAAATTGATAAAAATATGGAAACATTATGAAAAAATACCAATTGTTATAAAAATTGGTTTTTGAAGGTATATATGCAAATTAAAAATAGTTTGAGAAAAATTTGGGTATCAACACTACTCATGGCAGCGATAGTCCTCCTTCACAGCAGGAATACTGGAAGGACGGAAGGGTACATACTAACAACCCATGTACGAGGGTTAGCAGTAGGGAATTTCTCTTCAAAATCCTTCGAAGTACTAAGTCTTCTTGTGATGATAGAACCCACCGTTGAAGGAATAGAGTCCTCGGTTTTGCTCTTGTTATTTATAGAACCAACACGCTTAAAGGAAGAAGTCATTGAAAAAGAAGAAGGAAAAGATTTTGCGTTTGAAGATAATTATAGAAAAGATGAAAAACAAAGATGCAAATTAGAAACTCAAGAAATTGTAAAACGCAAAGGAAAAGAATGTTGTGTATAAGTAAAATTTTGGTGGCTAAATTCATGTCCATGATTACCTCGATAACCTGCAAAAGTTGTGTTGAATCATGGGGTTACGCGTGTTCGGGGCATTAAATACGGAGAGACGTGCGTCTAATCAACTGTTAGAGGGAGTTATAGTAATTCCTGCCAAAAGGTGTTTCTACCAACATCCCGCTAACACAAAGTTATGTCACCGAAAAGTAAGGGGACTATCTGTATAGGGTAAAATGTGATATGATATGTGATTGTCTAAAAGGAGGACATGTGGAACCCAAAATAGGAATGGCCGAAGACCGAATGCAGTCACTCTGCTTGTCACCGGAAAGGACAACGTTCATAAAAGTGTATTAAATGTTCTGTGCCCGGTAACATTTACTAGGGAATCAGCATTAAGAGTGACGGCCCGTTACAGAGAATTTGACATTTATGTTCACCGTTACATCTTCATCAATGATCCTCATAATTGACATTAAAGGAGGGCACGATCCTAGGACCTCCTTTCCTAGAATAGCTATATATAGTGAGTTCAATTATCATTGTAAAGGACATGAATTTTCTGTCTAAACTTACACTATAAAGCTTAATATAATTTTACTTTCTTGCTCTTTGATCTCATCATTGCTATGCCCAAAAACCTTGTTTTCGTAATTGTCATCTTTCGTGTTTCTTCTATATTTCAAGGTTACGTATTATATATTTTTTCATTTATCATTTTATTTCAAAATTAAATTAGTTCATTTATCTAAAAATCATGTATAAATTCAACTTTATCGCTTTACATGTAAACAATGTTATTTGACGGAGTAACAAAAAAACTTCTTAGGTTTGTTTTCAGGACATATACTATTGTGTGTGTGTTTGTTATTCATTCAGCTATATAATGTACAATATATAATGAATTAATCTAAACAATCGCTCATCCAATGGCTTAAAATATTTAAATAATAAATAGCTTTTGAAGTACGTCGGCGAAGGTGGCCAATTTTTCCTTAGATATTTGTTGAAAGTGTGCACTTTACCTTAGATATTTGTAAGAGAGAGATCAAATAAAAAAACTAGTATACCTTTTTGTCTTTTTCACGATGAAACAAACAATTATTCTATCAGCACTTTCTTTTTTTGGAAAAAGATTATACAGAGACTTAAAGTGGGGAAGAGAAGACAAAACAGGTAAGCGATTAAAAGTCTTGTAATTGTAACATTTCAGAAAACAACTCATCAAGAAAAAACACAAGCTGTAAAGCAACAATTTTCCAACTTTTCTCTTCTTCATCCTAAACCTTCCAATCATGTCAATTTTTCTACATCCTTTTTCGTCTTCATCAAAATCACGACGCTAGTGATATTCTTTTTTCTTATTTCAAAATTCCCTTCTCGTCTTTTCCTTTTCCTCTCCTTAGTGCATCTATATGCTCGTGGGGACCAAAACTTGAAATAGACAATGTGTAGATTTCTTGCTTGGACATGACAGTTTTATGGAATTAGGATATAAGTCAATTAGTGATCTAAGATTGTCCCTTTTTATTTCCTTTTATCATTTTCATTATCTTGTAGGGTGGGTGTTTGAGTTCTTTTCGAGCTAAATTAAAGTTACCTATTATATTATGCTCACTAGTAACAAAATGAGGAAATGGGCGCAGAGAATACTTTGATCCCTAACTTTTATCGATGCCATGTATATAAAACCGGGACGGAAAGAGTAATGTGAGGACTTAGAAGGTAAAATTTATTACCCGCACACGATATGTTTATACCAAACGATATTTGTTTGTCAACGTTTAGTGATAGCTAATGAGATATTGTGTATTAATTATGATTTTGTTATGAAACAACAAAAGAAGAAGAACAATATTGCATAGAAATAGAGATAGAAAATTCGTATTGAATTTTGGGATGATTTACAATGGGGTAAGACCTCTCTATTTATAGGGAAAGAGTGACTTAGTCACCAAGTAACAAACCCTAGAATCTCTCTAGAATATAGACATTCACCATAAATAGAATTCTATTTATAAAACTCCCCTTGAATGTCTATTCAACAGATAATGTGTCTCGTTAAAACCTTAACTAAAATAAAACCCAATGGAAAAAAAAATCTAGAAAAGGAAAAAGAGTACACATGTTTAAAAATACGCCTTTTTGGTTGCGTCGTTAAAAACCTTGCAAGGAAAACCCAATGGGACAATACCTTGTAAGGGAAAAGAGTGCAACGCGCATTAACTCCCCCTGATGAGAGCATCAATTAACATCCTTGAGCTTTCGCATCCCAATCTTGTGCACTAGATTCTTGAAGGTTGACGTCGGTAGAGATTTTGTGAATAAATCAGCCATATTATCACTTGAACGGATTTTTTGCACCTTGAAATCATCATTCTTGTATATATATATATTGTCGTGGAATAGCCTTTTCAATATCTCCTTGGAGGAAAAAATTCCCGCTATCACATTATGGTGCTTATAGTTATAGCAAGATACATATGTGCACAAATTGCACGTAGGATGTGGTACTTCAGGACAAAGAATTATATATGCTTTAAACAATTTAAATCCTTCAGGCATTGTCATATAAGTTAAGTCATATAAGCCATATGAATGGACTTTAGATGCATATCAAGTTTTTATGTCATGCTAGACATAAGATAGGTAAAAGTGATTGCACAAACCATTGACTTTATACTTTCAAATGTTTGAACTGTAGGTCCAAACTTTATGTCTTTTATATGAAACAAATTCTATTCTAATTGTGTCTCTTTCATTTGGCCAATATTTTTGTGTCCATATTCAACGGACTTAAGATCCTCATGTATACTTAGCGCTATGATAGATGTCGTCGACGAACATTTTATATCGGTTCCAATATTATTCCATAAAGACATGACATGAAGATCTCTTCATTCATATATTGAAGCACCTGAACCTCTCCTGAGATTTTATGAAATGTTATGTCATGTGATCTTCTAGATCACTTGCCTCCTTATTATGATCATTTTGATCATTTGTTCATCTTCTTTATCAAGAGTTCTATCTGAAACCCATTTGTCTATATGCTATAAGCATACCATAGACTTTGTCCTTCTAGGACTTATTCTAATATGAGCATTTTCAGTGAGAATATAGTTATTTTATTTGGGAAAGCAAATGCGTCTGGCATGCTTTGCATTGGAGATGAATAATCTTTTATGAACTTCAAGTCCATATTATCTTATTCGAGGATCTAGATGTACAAATGATCATTCTTTCCACGTAACTTTTTCTCAATTGTTTATCATGTCTCCCCTCATGTTAGAAAAACTAACTTTCTTCCTCAATTGGGAACCCATCTTGTGCATTATGGTGTTAACCAAAATATACACCGCACATTAATAATAATAAGATGGAATTATTTGGTTCCTGACCCTGAACCACTTGTGAGGGGAGAATGTAATATACTTTCGTGTATAACATATATCAAACTGATATAGATAACTTCGTTCTCATAAACAATATGTTAGCTATTAAGTGGAGGCACTCAATAAATTATTTTGCTAAACCAATTGTGATGTAAACCAATTTATCAAGATGAGTTGTCTTGAATAGACAATCTGGAAATTATACTCTAAATTAAAGAGCAAGTTACCTCGCAAACACCAGTTGCAGGTTAATAATAATCACACATGTAACCAACTCATAGATGCATCGTATGTGGTATACATGGAAGGTGAATGAGCTCATATTCACCTTTGATATTTCCAGCATTCATGGGATTCAATCCCAATTTTTAGTTGGTCTATTAATTAATGAGAACAAGCAAAATAAGAGATTTCGTGAAGAACTTTCTTGTTCTTTAATATTTATCCATGTGAATTCTCTTTCATTTTTGCACATTATATTTAAATTGATATGGCTAAACCAATTATGCCAACTGAATAAATTATCAATATTAATAAAGTTCAGGTTTACACAATGACGTGTGCAATTATCAATAAACTCCAAGTTTATTATGATATGGGTTTTTATATCAATAAACATACACTTTACTGTGGTATTCTTTTATTTGTGTAGTACAAACTGGAGAATAAAGCGGGTAACTTTTCACATACATATTACCCCGCTACAATTTGTAATAATAGAAGATATTAAATCTTTCCTTTATTTATAGTTTCAGTATAACCAATCGTTTTCGCGAATACTTTAGAAACTCAATAAGTTTCTTTGAGACTTAACTCAATAAGTTTCTTTGAGACTTACTACAACATAATAAATTGACATGATAATCAATTGTATTCCTCCAAAATAGTAATAATTGGCTCTACCAGAGCTCTCAATTAATTTGGTACTACCACATATTCATCAACATCCATGTGGTGAATATCACTTTCAAGGAGAAAGTTATAAATTATGATCATTGTCAAAATTATATGCAAGATATGTTTCTGGCATTAGTATTATCCTTTAGTAATCACATTGCCAAAATATTTTGGCGTACAATAGGTACATGACCAATGACCATTCATGCCATAATAATGACATTATTTTCTTATATCGTCTCAAACCTCCTTTTAGAGGTAAGTGTGGTATTTTCACTACCACTAGCACGTTCATATTCTTCTAAGAATGAATATGTATTCATAAATCAGATGTTGTCACATTCTCATCATGAATGGACCATAATCATCTATATGTGTTGTACAAAATCTCATGTTAATCGATGACAAATATTACTTTCAAAGAGTGAAAGATTATTTTGAGAATTCTTATTATTCTTATTATTCTCATTATCACAAATATGACGATTACAATTTCGTCTATTGCCACGTCCACATCCATTGATACCTTCATGGTAATAATTTGTCTCACGTTCTCTTAAGGGGAATGAGCATGAAGCAAATGAGAATGAAGCAAATTCAATAGGACGAGTTTCCACTTTGCCCACAATCATACATGAATTTGATATGGCAGCAAGACATAGAAATTTTACCACTTTGGTGTTTATAATTTCTTGCAAACTCTATATGAGTTATAATCAAAGTTTATTATCTTTGCTTGCATTCAAAATAAAATTATAGAATTTCAAGAATTTAAAAGAGAAAAATAAAGTAAAATACTTACCTCAAATCCAGAATTTAATCATGAAGAAAGTTCATGGAGAATTGACAATCATTATGCTCAATCTCAAAGCTTCTACTCAATTGATTAGAGTCTCGTGCTGATAACGTGTTATGAAACAATAAAAAGGAAGAACAATATTGCATAGAAATAGAGAGAGAAAATTCTTATTGAATTTTGGGATGCTTTACAATGGGGTAAGACCCCTCTATTTATAGGGAAAAAGTGACTTAATCACCAAGTAACAAACCCTAACATCTCTCTAGAATATAGACATTTACCGTAAATAGAATTCTATTTATAAGAGATTTAGTATAACATAGTATGGGAAGTCACATTATGTATTTATTGAGTTGATGGAGACACCTGCCATGAAAAAGTTTATTCCATTAAATCCCACGAAGTGTCAGAACTATAATTTGAGTTTTAATGCATAATAGAATGATTAGCTGGAATAGCTCAGTTGGTTAGAGCGTGTGGCTGTTAACCACAAGGTCGGAGGTTCAAGCCCTCCTTCTAGCGATAGTCTTTCATTCTTTTTGCTTTTAGCTGCACGTAATTTGGCAAAATTAAAGTGGGCTACTGTCAACCTATCCGCCCAAACTAGCCATTAAGATGGTCTAAATAGGAGTAGAATGTTATGGACTAATCCAGCCAGCTATTACCACGCTAACTTCTAGCCCATAGAGATTTGGATTTTTAAAGAAAGAAATTGAGTTATTTACATAATAAATAAATAAATAAAACGATTTAGTGGGACAGCCTCGTATTGACTTCTAGCTCGCCAAATCCACTCTTCTCTAAGCTAGTGCCCATAACTTTAAATTACAAAGGGTTCAATGAATTTTTTAAAAAAATATTAAGCTCATAAAGACAAAATTAAAATTTAAGATCCACCCCTGATCCTATTGATGTAGCTATTACCTGCACCCTATTATCAAGCTTGTTGCGGACAACATGCGTAGTTCTACGTATTACATGTCTATGAATATTTTAGAGTCAATGAAGGAAAAATATTTTATTATTAAATCTATGAAAGCTTTCTACAATTCTCACAGATTTCCATGCTTCTTTCACACGATAAAATAACCTATTAATATGCATATTTATAATAGTATGAAATTTATTTCAACTAGAAACATGAAAATTTATTTCTATATTTATTCTAACTGCAGATCCTATTTAGACATGAATTAAATAACTAATGTTTCCTACTACAACTTTGAAGTAGTTTTCCAACATTCTCCTATAATTCAAAGTTGTATACGCCTGACTTGTTCGTTGTGCAGTTATGTTGGAGCATTTCTCTCCAACTTTCACTTATGATGAACCACATGTCTCCATCCCTCAATTTGTTGAAGCGCATGTCTTCTACCCCCGTTGATGCACTTTGTCACCAACACTCGATTTTGTTGAAGCACCTGTCTTCAACTCACATTGATGCACTTTGTCACCAACCGTTGATGCACTTTGTCACCAACACCCAATTTTGTTGAACACGTAATCAACTTCCAACTTTTTTAAACCTCTCTCCAACTTTTAGAGAAAAGTTTCTTCATCTTGTGCCATATTTGTTTGCACCTATTTATACTTATTTTTTTAATCAGTTTTGAAACTTTTCATCGAATAAACTAATTTTGTTGATAACTATCTATGATTTTTCGAACATATTTTTTGGCCAGACGGGCGGCACACTTTGGCTAGCGCCACCTGCCGGCAGCGGAAGCTACTTAATTCTTTCCCAAGATCGTAGAAGCACTGATACCAATATGAAGGAAAAATATTTTATTATTAAATCTCTGAAAGCTCTCTACAATTCTCACAAATCTCCACGCTTCTTCCACATAATAAAATAAGCTACTAATACCCATATTTATAATAGTATGAAACCTATTTCAACTAGAAACAAGAAAGCCTATTCCTATATTTATTCTAACCGCAGATCCTATTTAGACATGAATTAAATAAATCAAGTCCTAAATAATTAAAGGTTTTCTACTATAATTTTGAATTAGTTTTCCAACAGTCAAGATTATCAACTGTTCTGCATTTAAAAGGAAATTGCAGCAAGAACATGATTTGAGTTATTAAGTATTTGTCCTCATTGCAAGAGATATGTAACGACCCAACCGGTCATTTTGAAAATTAGCGTCTCGTTCGGTGGCTTAAGGTCTCGAGCAGCTTCATATTATGTGTTATGACTTGCTGTGTGGTCGAGCTCGGTTTTTGGATGATTCGGGGTCAATTTGGAAGAAGGATACTTGTTTTAGAAGCTTAAGCGATAAGAGTTGACGAAGTTTTGACTTAAGTGTAGACGACTCCGAAATGGTATTTTGATGATTTTAATATCTTTGTATGGTGATTCTGGACTTAGGCGTGCGTCCGAATTTGAATTTGGAGATTCGTAGGGTAATTTGAAGCATTTCAGCGAAAATTAGAAAAATGAAGTTTTAAGGTTGAGAGGTTTGACAGAGAGTTGACTTCGGAGATATAGGGGTCAAAATACGATTTTGAGAGTTGGATTAGCTCCTTTATGACATTGGAATTTTGATGCAACATTTGGCGTCATTCCGGATTGATATGTTTCGGCGCGAGTTTAAGAAGTTAGAAGATTTGGAAATTTACAAGTTCGATTCGTGGTGCGATATGTAGTTTCGACGTTGTTTGATGTGATTTGAGACCTTGAGCGGGTCTGCGTTATGTTATGAAATTTTTTGGCATGTTTCGACGGGGGCGCGAGGGCCTCGGTTGTGTTTCGGATGAGCAACAGGCTATTTTTTCATGCTTTAGAGTTGTTGATTTCTGGTGTGACTGTTGCTCTTCGCTATCGCGAAGATGAAGATGCAATTGCGAAGTGATTTTGGGAACTCAGTGTTTTCGTTCATCACGTGCCATTTTCAAGTGATTGCGTAAGGTCTAATTGGTTTAGGTCGGCGTTTGCGATGTTTATCCAGCGTTCGCGTAGAGTTGGAGCTGGAAAGGGCATCACGTATTTGTTTTCCAACTTTTACATCAATTAGTCCGCAATCGCGTAGTAGGAGGTCTCTATGTTTCGCGTTCGCATTTGGCTTTCCGTGTTCACGTAGTACCATTTCACGTGGCAATGTTCTTTTCTTCTTCGCGATCGCATGGAGACATTCGCGATCACGTAGTGCATTTTGGGGCAGTAATTGATTCTACTTCGCATCGCATGTATATTTCAGTGATTCCAATGTGCAAATACCTGAATCGCCGAATATATTTTTCAAATCAAGGGTTTGACCATTTTTACCATATCTTGAGTTATAGACTTCGGTTTTTGGCGATTTCCCGTGGGTTTTTCAAACAAATCATTGGGGGAAATGTTCTTCACTCGGAATTGTCTATACCTCAGATATCTTTATTTTTATCATTGAATTAGTGTTTTGAGTTGAGAAAAAATGAGAATTTTAGAAGAAACCATTCAAAATGTAAAACGATGATCTGAAGGACGAATCGATATCGGAATTTGATAATTCTTGTATGATTGGACTCGTTATCGAATGAGTGTTTGGATTTTATAATCTTGGTCGTGTTCCGAGACACAGGACCGGGGGGGAGGGGGGTCGACATTTATCTTTATTATCCGAAATTGTTTCCTATGAGTTTTATTTATGATTTGAAGTTATTTTTGCTAGATTTTAGCTGTTCGGAGGTTGTTTCTCTTGAGAAGGTCATTTTAGAGTAACTGTCTAGATTCTTTAAGGTAAGCATCTTGCCTAACTTTGTGCGGGGAACTACCCCTTAGGATTTAAGTCATTTGTGCTAATTGTGTTATGTGAAGACCGTGTACGCGAGGTGACGAGTACGTGCTGGGGCTTATATGTGAAAATTTGACTCCGTTTAGGGATCTTAGGTTCTTGTGTCCATTAAATATGAAGTTGTTTTGTCATGTTAGATTCCCCATTTACTAAATTCAACCATACATGTCTTATTTGGAATTAATTGATTCATGTTTTACCCTTATAGCCGATTAAACTCTTATGTGCCTTAACTGGAGTTGTTACGTCTTTTATCGTCATGCTATCCTTTCCGTAATTACTTAAACTTAATTGAAATCATTATTGTCTTTCCGTGATTGCTTAACCTTAACTGAAATCATTATTATCTCTTCCGTAATTGCTTAGTCTTAATGGAAGTTTGTTATCCCTTTCATTGTTGACGTATTCTTATTTTGGGTCGTGACAAGATATAAGGTGCCCTTATATTGTTGTGTTAACTTTGATAAACTGTTACTGCCTTTATCACTTCTCGGTTCCTGATTTAAATGAACTTATAAGGTTTCATATGAATTTTGGCTATAGATTTATGCATAACAAGCTCGAAATCTACCGGAGTTTGACTTCTTTAAGTCACATGAAATAGGAATTGAAGTTGATTTGTCTTCTTGTACTAAGGTACAAGTCTTGAATATAGGTTGTGTAGACATTCCCCACGGATTTCCTCAAGAGATTTCTTAGCATTCTCGCATCTTAAATCCTTATTTCTTCGTTTATGTAGAGGACTGAATATAATCAAAATTTTGGGTCCAGAATCATAGAGTTTGAGCTTAAGTGACGTGGTTGACTTGAATGATACTATCATTGTTACTCCCAAACTTACGTTCAGTCAAGCTAATAAATAGAAGAGAACTCCCAATCTGTTATCCATTGGTTGGTTAAAGGCTAATGGAAGTTGAGGTTCGATTGAAGATTGTTCATGTAACCAATAGATTGCTTCAGTTGAGAAATTTTACTGAAAGTTTGGGTGAAATATCACCTTGTGCTCTCATCTAGTGCAACTGAATCAATGGTATGTACATTCATAAAAAACTATATGTTGGTTTTTAATCTATAAATGCCTGCCCGAGTAGTACTCTAGCCAACAGAATTCTGAGTTGAGTTTACATATAACTTTGAGTTTCTATGACTTAATCATAATATTGTTTTTATTGCCTATGTAGGAAGTGAGATTTATTTGGGAGATCTTTGGAACAACATTCAACCACTTGTATCAAACAAATGAATTTGCAAATACTCATTTCATCTATACCAAGATATGAATCTTTAATTGATGAATTGTTTAGTTACTTCTGTCCGCGGATTTTGTTGGCGTGCGTAAATTCAGATGCCCTAAAACATAAATTTATACAAGTACTATGCAATGTTATGAATTCATTCTTCCCCTTATATTTTCCTATCTTTACTTCTCTCTTTGTTTTTTCATTGTACTTGTGAATTTGTAGGTCCTATAGGATGAGCTAAAAAGCCGGGAAAGAGAATGTAACAAACGCTACAAGCATAGTAATTACTGTTAGAACTATTTATGGACTTGCACATACATGGTATTAAGAATAATTGTATGTTGGTTTCTATCATTAGAAAGTTAAGCCAAATTAAAAGTGAACTCCTAAGATTTAAAAGTTAAATGGGTCTACTTGTAAAGTATGAGGTCTTATGTGTAAATACCCGGATGTAGTTTCTAATTTGATGATGTGCTAAATTAGAAATACATAAACTTGTGCGCCTATTAATAGGGTTATGGTCCCCAAATCAGACGTAGAGTTTTCTTTCTAGCATCCCATCATTAGGAAGACGTTTTCAAATTTTGTCTTGATTTGGAAGACTACTAACCGCAAGACAACGAGTTTCATCCATTCCCATGGATTCAGGGTACACTTCTGCATCTAGTATTTATTCTTGATGATTTGACATGATAGGTTTTGGCTAAAAGATGATGGTGTTCATCTTAAAGTATTTTAGTTCCAACAATTGGTATCAGAGCTTTTATCATATTAAATAATTGAAAATTAGTTGTGATTTGATATTAGTAAAGCTAATATAAAATGGATTCGATCAAATTTGTTTTCTATTTTCAAAAGGAGATTAATTATGAATCAGACGTAGGGTTTTCTTTCTAGCATCCCATCATTAGGAAGGCGATTACGGCTTTTGTCTTGGTTTGGAACTGTAGGAAATTGATAGCAAGAATTTCAATAATAACACTACAATAATATTATTTATAAGCGGATACACGGATTGACTTGAGTCGTGCTAGGCACTGTCCTAAGAAACTATTTCAGCGGTGTGAAATGTCTCTCCAGGATTAAACAAGCCTACCTCTATTAGGGAAGATACAAGAATCAGCAAAATATTAAATTACAAATCCAGCTAGCTAGTAGGAAAAGTAAATAAGAAAGGAAACAACTAATAATTAATATTGGACAACAAAGGAAGAAGATATGCTTGAAGGAAATGGAGGAAATGATGTTACTGCTATGTGAAATTGGCTGAAGAGAAGTTTCGTTTTATAGGCAAAAAGCTTTGCCATTTTGTCAAGTTTATATGTCACAATTTTGCATGTCTTGCCAGCACATGCCAAACAATTGCAATCTTTTGTTCTTTGAAGGACACATGGACAAAGTGTGACATTTGTCCAAAGGACTTTGAAATACTACCACACTCCCCCACTATTTCAAAGGTTTATAACAGAAAGGAGTAAGACTTGCTGGATTTGTATGGTCCAAATGCAATAGGTTAAGGTGTCTTTCGGACTATGAACAAAACTTAGACTGATAAAACATAACTTACAGAATTACTGGTGAAATATAATATTTCTATGAACCAATAACTCTTATTGTAAGTCAGAGATTTTATCAATCACATTTCGACCCCCGGTAATTTTGTCGTTCAACGCGGTTTTGCGCCCAATAGGCCATGCGCGTGCCTAGTTATTCATGAGATCTCTAGAGACTAGGCCAAAATCTCATAGGAGCGGCCCACTCCACTCTCATATAGGTGAATTCATCAAGTGTATCCTGCTTTTAAATGCACCATCCTTAAGGACTATGAATTTCATTAAGAGTTACAAATCAGCCTCTCAATTAGTAGCAGTCAAGCACTCTCTTTTAGTGCATCAGTTTCAATATCGAAGAACCTACTTCATGGGATCTCCAATCACATAGGTTGGGTTACTATCTCTATTGACAACATGTCGTCCTTAACCCCATCTCTTTTGAGGTTTGAAGAATTAATTTTCTTCCCACATGTTTAGTCAGCGGATCGGCCAAATTTATATCTGACTTCACATAATCAATGGAAATTATTCCATCTCTCAACAGCTGTTTTATGACATCATGTCTCAATTTTATGTGTCTACTTTTACAATTATAAGATTTATTCTTTGCTATAGCTATTGTCGCTTTCCAATCACAGTGTATAGACACAGGAGGCAATACATTCTTTATTAAAGGGATATTAGCTAAGAAGTTTCTTAGCCACTCAGCCTCGGAACCAGCTAACTCCAGAGCTACAAACTCTGATTCCATAGTCGATCTAGCAATGATCGTCTGTTTAGCTTATTTTCACGATATTGCACCTCCACCAAGGGTGAATACATAACCACTAGTGGATTTTGTCTCATCTGAATCAGAGATCCAGTTTGCATCACTGTACCCTTTTAAGGTAGAAGGGAATCCACTATATAGGATACCATAATTCATGGTTCCTCTCAAATATTTTTGTAATGACCCGGCCGATCGTTTTGAGAGTTAGCACCCCGATCCCCTAATAATTGTTCCTCCCATGTCTATTTCTACTTTTGAGACTTGTCGGAACATTTGGTTGTGAATTTTGGAGAATTTTTTGGACATTGAGTTTAAGCTTTAGAAATCGGATCGTAGTTGGAGTTGTGTGAAGACTGATCCAGAATGGAATTTCGTCCACTCCGTTAGCTCCGTTGGGTGATTTCAGGGTTAGTAGCGTATTCATATTGTATTTTCAAGGACTGTAGTAAATTTAGGCTTGAATTGGCGAAAGTTAGAATTTTGGCGATTTCGGCCGATAGCTGAAATTTTGATATCGGGCTCGGAATAGAATTCTGAGAGTGGCAGCAGGTGCGTAGTGTCATTTATGACCCGTGTGTAAAATTTGAGGACATTCGGACGGGATTTGATGTGTTCGGCATCGGTTATGGATTTTAGAAATTTCAGAAGTTCTTAGGCTTGAATTCATGCATAATTTGTGATTTTGATGTGTTGAACCAAGTCACTGTATGGTTTTGAAGATTAACAAATGTCTACCCAGTTGAACCAGGTCCATCAGGGTAAACATACTCGAACAGACCCATTTGACCAAGAAGCGACACATGCACAGGAGATGAACATAATCTGTGAATTATCCATAAACTAAGAGGTTGTCTCCTAATGCGAAAAAGTTGCAAATTGATAAAAGGTTAGAGTTTGAGTTCAGGAAGGACAAAAATAATCGAGGAACTTGAGATAAGTACAAACTCTTCCACCAAGGAAGAGTTGCATTAGAACTAAACAAGAACATCTCAACTACTGGCGCTATATAATGTTGAAGCATTCTTATTGAAGAAAAATGGCACAAAGTCAGAGTGAAACAGGAATTGAAAGCAAAATTCCCATAGCTATTTTGCAAGCAGAATCCTTGTGCGACACAAAGGCTACTAACCAGCTAGAAGAACCAGTGCCATCTGTTTGTCTTTCGAGTCTAGTTGGTTGTAGTAGGTGATTTAATATTGTATCTTTCAGCTTTATTAGAAGCAATTGTAATAGGTACACACTGTTCAAGTTAGAGTTAACTTGAAGCTTGTCGCAATTAGCTAGAGGCTAGGTTGCTACAAAGGGATTAGAGTTAGTCCTAGGTTTACAAAAGAGTTTATTTTGTAAATGTTGTTTGGCTCAGAGTTGTAGTGAAGAGTTTGGGAAAATCCTACTGAGTAGTAGGTCGTGGTTTTTTCACCTTTTGAGCCGGGTGTTTTCCACGTAAAAATCTCTGTGTTTTTACTTTACTGCATTTATTATTCTGCACTAGTAGAAGTTGGAACACCAAGAAGAACCAGGTTCTTCTACTGAGACAACACTCAAAAATTGGACACCACACAAATCACCCCAACTCTTGTATGGTATTGAAGTATAAAACATTAATTGGTATCAGAGCAGGTTATCCTTCAAAAGGCTAACACCTTGGAAAAGATTAAAATGAGTGCACCACCTGGAAACTGGGAGGGTCAATCAACTGCAAGGCCACCACTCTTCAATGGCAGTATTACTCTTGGTGGAAGAACAGGATGAAGGACCACCTAATTGGAGAAGACTATGAACTCTAGGACATAGTCACTGATGGTCCTCTAGCTACCGTGAAGAAGACTGCTGAAGGTGTAGATGTATCAAAGACTAGAGTTGACTGCACTGCTGAGGATCTGAAGAAATGGGAGAAGAATGC
>ML250837.1:56140-95707 GCA_005239495.1 Nicotiana undulata | reverse complement strand
AAACTGGGAGGGTCAATCAACTGCAAGGCCACCACTCTTCAATGGCCAGTATTACTCTTGGTGGAAGAACAGGATGAAGGACCACCTAATTGGAGAAGACTATGAACTCTAGGACATAGTCACTGATGGTCCTCTAGCTACCGTGAAGAAGACTGCTGAAGGTGTAGATGTATCAAAGACTAGAGTTGACTGCACTGCTGAGGATCTGAAGAAATGGGAGAAGAATGCAAAGGCCAAAAAGTTGCTAGTGTGTGGACTAGGTCCAGAAGAATATAGCAGAATANTCAGTATGAAAACTTCACTATGAAAGAAGGAGAGACAATCCAAGAGATGTACACAAGGTTCACAACTTTGACAAATGAACTTAAGTCTCTTGGAAGAGTCATTCTTGAAGAGGACAGGGTAGAGAAGATCCTGACAAGGGTCTTACCAATTTCCTGGGAAAGTAAAATCACTGCTATCCAGGAATCCAAAAATATGGCAACCCTCAGATTGGACGAGCTAATTGGAAACCTTACTGCCTATGAACTAGAAGGCAAACAATGAAAATGGATGGTCCAAAGAAGGAGAGGAGTCTAGCACTGAGCATCACTGAGGGAGAAGATCTGGAGGAAGATGAGATGTCCATGATTACCAAAGAATTCAGAAACTTTCTCATAAGGAATAAGGGGATCTCTAGAGGAGGAAACTACAACAAAGCAAAAGCTCCAGAAAGGTCAATCAATGAGGGATGCTACAAGTGTGGAAAGACTGAACATCTTATCAAGAATTATCCTCAGTGGGAAGTAGAATGGAAAAATGAGAGATATGAAAGAAGGAACATGAAGAAGGAACTGGTCCAACCCAAGAAAACCACAGCAAAAGCTATGGTTGCTGCTTGGGGGGAAAGTTCAGATGAAGAATTAGAAGATGGTGAGAATGAAGGTCAGGCGCTCATGGCAATTGAAGAATCTGATGAGGAATCACATGAAGAACCAGAGGTAAGTATCTCCCATCTTAAAAATAAAATAAAATTCCGATCTAAGGAAAAACTCTCTGAGTTGCTACTTGATTTCATGGATGATTCCGAAGAAACAAACAAAGATAAGGAACAACTCTCTAAAGAATGTGCAAGGTTAAAATCAAAATGCATGAACCTAGAAATCAGAGTAAGTGAATCTGAAAAGAAAAACACTGTCTTGTTGAACCAGGTTCATCCACTTGAAACGGAGATTCTAGAACTAAAATCTGAAAACTTAAAACTAAAGCTAGGATCCAGTAAAAAGGTTGTTGATCCTTCTCATATCATGTTAGAAGAAAATGTGGGAAAACTAAAAGATAAGATGTATGCCAAGGATGAACAGATAAGGACACTTAAAGAAGAACTTGGCAAAGTCAAACATGAATTAGATCAAACTTGTAAATGGAACAAATCCTCTAATACCTTGACACGGCTTCAAGAGAATCATAGTAGCAACCGGAGAGGGCTTGGCTTTGGGAGTAAATTGCCCAAGTGGTATCCCAAAAGCAAGTATCTCACTCTCCCTGAGAATAAAATTTGCACCCATTGTGGTAAGACTGGCCACTACAAAAGAGTAGGCCAGTCGAAGAAATGAGAGTTTTGTTAAAAAGGAAGACTGGCTACCAAATTGGGCCAGAAAAAGCTTGATTCATACATTCTCTCATAGAAAAGGACCCAAACTAGTTTGGGTTCTTAAAACTAACCTCTAATTTCTTTTTGTAGGTTCAAGTGAGAGGATGCAGCCAAATTTGGTATTTGGATAGTGGCTGCTCAAAGCATATGACAGGGAACAAGGAACAATTCCTTTCACTTGAAAGCCTCAAAGGAGGAAATGTCTCCTTTGGAAATGGAAAGAAAGGTGAAATTATTGGGGTTGGTAAGGTAGGTAATGATGACACACGTTCAATTGAATATGTGTACCTGATAGATGGCTTGAAATATAGCCTGATCAGTGTGTCACAACTGTGTGACAGAGGTAACCTAGTTGCCTTTACTTCCACAAAATGTTTTGTGATTAACCTGTTTACTGACAAGATTGTTTTGCAGGGAAAAAGAATGAATAACATCTATGTCATAGAATTGTCCACATTGTCTGAAAATGAACTCACTTGCTTAAGTGTATTAGACAGTGATCCCCTCCTTTGGCACAAAAGACTTGGTCACGCAAGTCTAAATCAGCTAAACAAACTTGTCTCTAAAGACTTATTGGTAGGGCTTCCTAACATTAAGTACAAGGAAGATAAGGTTTGTGAGGCATGTGCAAGGGGGAAGTAGGTAAGATCTTCTTTCAAAAGTAAGGAAATGGTCAGTACCACTAGGACGTTGGAACTGGTTCATATGGACCTATGTGGTCCTATGAGAACTCTGCGCAAAGGTGGTAAGAAATATGTAATGGTGCTAGTTGATGACTATTCAAGGTTCACTTGGACCTTATTTTTGACATCTAAGGATGAAGCATTTGAAATGTTCACCTCATTTGTTAAGAAAACTCAAAATCAATTAGGAAATCAACTAGCATCAATAAGATCTGATCATGGTACTAAATTTGAGAATGCAAAGTTTGTTGAGTTCTGTGATGAACATGGTATCAATCACAACTTTTCTGCCCCTAGAGCCCCACATCAAAATGGGGTTGTTGAAAGAAAGAATAGAACTCTTGAAGACATGGCAAGAACCATGCTTCTTTCTAGCAAACTACCCCACAACTTCTGGGCAGAAGCAATAAACATTGCATGCTACATAATAAATAGATGCATGACCAGGCCTCTGGTAGAGAAAACTCCTTATGAATTACTTAAAGGGAGAAAGCCCAACATATCCCACCTTAGGGCTTTCGGATGCAAGTGCTTTGTGCACAATAATGGCAAAGATTCCCTAGGTAAATTTGATCTCAGAAGTGATGAGGGAGTATTCTTGGGATATTCATCACATAGCAAAGCTTATAAAGTGTATAATAAAAGAACTATGTGTGTAGAAGAGAGTGTGCATGTTGTCTTTGATGAAACTAACACTCTTTATGAGAGACAGGAACCAGAAGATGAGGAGCTTGGAATGGTGAGAAGCAGTGAACACATTGAAGCAAATATGGAAGTTGGAACAGGTGATGGACCAGGTCCAACAATCCCAAGCAACATGATAGGGGGAACTCAACATGTGAACCTTGGCCCTGATCCTGTTCCACAACAACAATACGCCATGGAACTATCTAGAAATGAACAGTAGGTTCTCAAAACACACAGATATCAGAGTTCTCACCCTCTTGAGAACATCATAACAGATCTAACATCTGGAATCCAAACAAGATCCTCTTTGAAAAATCTATGTGCTTTTGATGCCTTTATATCCTTGATTGAACCAAAGAATATTGGTGAAGCCCTACAGGATGCTGACTGGGTAAATTCCATGCAAGAAGAGCTGAATCAATTTTAAAGAAGTCAAGTATGGAACTTGGTACCAGACCACTAGACATGTTAGTAATTGGCACAAAGTGGGTCTTCAGGAACAAGCTCGATGAGGATGGAACTGTTACAGGAAACAAGGCTAGACTGGTTGTCCAAGGATATAGTCAAGAAGAGGGAATTGACTATGATGAGACCTTTGCCCCTATGGCAAGACTGGAGGCAATCATGCTTCTTATAGCATTTGCTGCACACATGGAATTCACTCTCCATCAGATGGATGTTAAGAGTGTCTTCCTCAATGGCTATCTGAAGGAAGATGTATTTGTCAAACAGCCTCCAGGTTTTGAAAGCAAGGAGTCACCTGACTATGTATACAAACTTGACAAGGCTCTCTATGGTCTCAAACAAGCACCTAGATCTTGGTACGAGCAACTATCAAAATTCCTGCTAGAACATGAGTACAAACGAGGCAAAATTGAAAGCACCTTGTTCTTAAAGGAAAAAGGTAAGTATCTCCTCATTGTGCAAATATACGTGGATGATATCATATTTGGGGCAACCTCTGAAAAGTTGAGTAAGGAATTTCCTATACTTATGGGGAGTGAATTTGAGATGACTATGATGGGTGAGTTAAGCTTCTTCTTAGGCTTGCAAATCAAGCAAAACTCAAATGGAACAATGATCCATCAACAAAAGTATGTGAAAGAATTGCTCAAGAAATTTAAAATGGAAGACTCAAAGGAAATAGACACCGCCATAGCCACAACTACAAAATTAGATGTGGATGAACCTGGTTCATCCGTTGATCAGAAGCTATACAGAGGGATGATTGGGTCTCTGTTATATCTCACTGCCAGCAGACATGATATAGTGTTTAGTGTAGGACTGTGTGCTGGGTTTCAGGAAAATCCAAAAGAATCTCACCTAACAGTAGTGAAGAGAATTTTGAGATATCTAGGGCACTACTGACTTATGTCTTTGGTATCCTAAAGTTAGTAATTTCGACCTTGTAGGATATGCTGATGTTGATTATGTAGGTTTCCTGGTTGACAGGAGAAGTACTTCAGCCATGGCTCACTTCTTGGGCTCTTGCCTTGTGTCTTGGGCCACCAAGAAACAAAATTCAGTAGCCTTGTCTACTGCTGAGGCTGAATATGTGGCTGCAGCCTCATGTTGTGCTCAGTTGCTATGGATCAAGTAACAACTCATAGATTTTGGTATAGATGTTGGATGCATTCCTATTTTCCGTGACAACACTAGTGCAATTAGTATGACAAAAAACCCGGTTCATCATAAAAGAACCAAGCACATAGATGTTAGACACCACTTCCTTAGGGATAACTATGAAAAGGGAATGATCTCAATTGAATTTTGTGCTACTGACAAGCAAATTGCAGATATCTTTACTAAAGCACTGAGTAGGGAGAATTTTGAGAGAAACCGGCTTGAATTAGGGATGATTAAGATCACCTAATTGGAAAAACAAAAATGAAAAAAAATTGAAAAATGAAAAAAAAATTGGCTAGAAACACTAACATAGATAATCAACCAGACTAATCATTGCTCAGTATCATGACTTTACTGCCATACTCTCTTACCATGTATTAATATGATTCCCTGGTTCTAATGATGTTTTTCTATCTTTGTAAATTGAGGCATATCTAAATACTCTAACACGATGAACCTGGTTCATCGCTGCTGGTTCATCGGACTGACAAGGTACGTGCTCATCTCCATACACTTATTGAATTAATTACAGTCACACATGAGCAGAACTCTATCTATATTTGGTTCATTTCAAATTCTTTGTACTTATCCCAAAATAAACTCGTTCCAAGAAGTCCCATCGCTACTTAATTATCCTAGATTTAGGGATTCCTAACCGTCTAATCAATGACAGTCCTACAGCGTTTAGACTTCTACTTGATTACTAATTCTGACCTTTGTATAATTCATAGCCACATCTTATAAAAGGGCAATCATTACCTCCCCTCTTAATAACATAACAAGTCGAACCAAATTCATCATTCGTCTCAAACCAATACTGATCAACTCTCTTCTCTTCCAAAAAATTATTCATAACAATGTCTTCACCACCCCCTGCTTCATCTTCCTCCACAAACCTTGATCATGGGGAAGACTCTTCTAGTTCTAATTCTCCATCAGTGAATAGTTCACATTCACCAGCCAGATCTTCAACCCCCCAAAACCCTCCAGTTCTTGAGCCTACTCCTGAACCTACACCTAACCCGACTCCAGCCCCTAGGGCACATAGGGTGAAAATGTTGGCTAAGAAATCAGTGGCTCTGGCTCTCGTGCAAGATTCTTGGAGGAAATTCTTAAAGCTAGCGAGACCCATGATTCTGAAACCTCAAATGAATCATTCAAATCCGCAAATGAGGATAAAGCACCAGGTTCATCTAGTTCTGAGCAAGGTAATCTTGAAATTAAATCTGAAACTGCTACTACTGAAAATAGGTTTGTTTTGGTTGAGTCTATTATTGATGTAGAAGTGCCGGATAGGCAGAGAATACTGGGAAAACATAAAATTCTTGAGAGAGAGGTAGAAGGAGGCTCTGTAAGGGGATCTGGGGAGGACGGTGCCACGTTGGCTATTTGTGGCCCCGCTCATGTGATTGATGAAGAAGGAGTCACATACTTAGGGGGGAAATGTTGCTGGGGAAGCAGCATCAGGTCTAGAGAGTTTATAAAAATCAGTAGATGAACCTGGTTTATTTATTGAGGAGACACTGGCTGAAATGCTGAGGAAGCTGGGGGAGTCCTACAATCCCAAAAGGAAAAGAACTTCAAAGTCAAAGAAGGTTACTAACCTAGTCCCACCAAAGAAAAGAAAAGTTTATATATATGATGATGATCCTACCCCAAAGGTTCGTGCTACAAGAAGTGTTGTTCGACAAGGAGAAGAAGAGTTGGAAAGGGTTCTGAGAGAGAGCAAGAAAAAGAAGACTGCCAAGGGAAAGGCAAAGGTAGGAGAGCCTATTGAGGCTGTTATTGTTGATGATGATACGATGGACCTGGTCCATCCTGAGGAGCAGCCTGCTCCAGTTGTGGTAGAGACACCTAAACCCATGAAGGCTAAGGCTTCTACGAAGAAGTCAGTTGTTGTGTCTGCCACACCCTCAACCACAGCAAAAAGGACCAGGTCTAAGGTCAAGAAAGTGAAAGTTGTTGAAGAAGAAGAAGAATGGAGTGGAGGAGAGGATGAGGTGTCTAGTGAGCAATCTGACAAATTCACCATGTTTGGAAAGCGTACAATTCTTAAGGGAAAGCTGATGAGAGATCTTGAGGAATCAGGAATGATCTTCCGGATGAATGCTCTGGAGGTGCAAGGGTGGAAGAACATGATTCTTCACCTTGAAGGAAGGTTGGCAAGGAACGAGTTGGTGGATTTTATGGCCAATGCAATTGTTAAGGATGGCAAGGTAACTTCCATAGTTAAAGGGATTCAGATCACGTTTGATGCGAAGGAGCTGGGAAAGATGCTGAGGGCTATGATGATTACACTAGGCAAAGATGGCCTAATCTCGATGGGATGGCCTCAACTCTCAACATCACCAGATTTTTATGCGAAAATGAAGAGGAATCTGAGCCCAGGCCAGTGTTTAAAAGTGAAATGATGCCCCAGCACAAGTTATTCTTCGAATTTGTGATCAAGTTTCTGCTGCCAAGACAAGAGCGTAGGCATATTGCAAGCTATATGGACTTAACGCTTATGGAATGCTTGTATAGGGGTAAGCAGATAAATTGGCCAGCTTTCATCATTCAGCTCTTGGTAGAGTTGTGAATGGAACCAAGTCACACAATATTCCTTATGGCTTTATTCTGACGGCTGTGCTTGCCCATTTCAAGGTTCCAGTGAAGAAAGCTGAGATGGCTAATGCTAACGATTATTTTGGGAAGAACACTTTGCTGACATGTGATTATATTTTCAATGTTCCTGAGGATGAACCTGGTTCATCTAAAAAGCAGCCAGTCAATAGCAAAGTCAGGTCGTTGGTGCAGGAAGGTGAGTTTAAGTATGCGGAGATCCTTCGATTGAAATCTCGCCTTAATGAGGTTGAAGTTGAGCGGGATGCTCTCAGATCTGAACTAGCTAAAGAGAAGGAGAATAATGAAGGTGTTCTTCAAAAAATGCTTTCTCTCCTTCAAGCCAAAACCCCAACCTCATCTGCCCCTTCCCAACCTTAGGAATTCCAGTGCCACCAAAACCCCTCTCAATGCCTAGTTCGGGATTTGTTCTGTTTCTGTTTTTTTTGTGATTTCTCATGGTAGTGACTGCTTTAGTTCTTTTTTGTATGGTGCTTGAATTACGTTCTAATCAATGAATTATGTTGTTTTAGTTAATTGACTTCGTCTCCGTTTCTTATATAGCTTACATTTTATTGGTTTCTTTTGATGATTAATCATGTTTTGCACCTACAGTTGCCTCAATGGCCATGAGTAATTGTTAACAACTCTGGTAAGTTTATCATTTTACAACTTTTCGATGATGCCAAAAGGGGGAAATAATGCTTTTAAAAAATTTCAAAGAATTGTGATGTTTATAACCTAATGAACCCAGTCTCTCTATGATAAATGCTTAAAAATATACAAAGTGTTTGAATATTAAACACGGTTGAGCACAGAGTTTGTCATTATCAAAAAGGGGGAATTTGTTGAACTAAGTCACTGTATGGTTTTGAAGATTAACAAATGTCTACCCAGTTGAACCAGGTCCATCAGGGTAAACATACTCGAACAGACCCATTTGAACAAGAAGCGACACATGCACAGGAGATGAACATAATCTGTGAATTATCCATAAACTAAGAGGTTGTCTCCTAATGCGAAAAAGTTGCAAATTGATAAAAGGTTAGAGTTTGAGTTCAGGAAGGACAAAAATAATCGAGGAACTTGAGATAAGTACAAACTCTTCCACCAAGGAAGAGTTGCATTAGAACTAAACAAGAACATCTCAACTACTGGCGCTATATAATGTTGAAGCATTCTTATTGAAGAAAAATGGCACAAAGTCAGAGTGAAACAGGAATTGAAAGCAAAATTCCCATAGCTATTTTGCAAGCAGAATCCTTGTGCGACACAAAGGCTACTGACCAGCTAGAAGAACCAGTTCCATCTGTTTGTCTTTCGAGTCTAGTTGGTTGTAGTAGGTGATTTAATATTGTATCTTTCAGCTTTATTAGAAGCAATTGTAATAGGTACACATTGTTCAAGTTAGAGTTAACTTGAAGTTTGTCGCAATTAGCTAGAGGCTAGTTTGCCACAAAGGGATTAGAGTTAGTCCTAGGTTTACAAAAGAGTTTATTTTGTAAATGTTGTTTGGCTCAGAATTGTAGTGAAGAGTTTGGGAAAATCCTACTGAGTAGTAGGTCGTGGTTTTTTCACCTTTTGATCTGGGTGTTTTCCACGTAAAAATATCTGTGTTTCTACTTTACTGCATTTATTATTCCGCACAGTAGAAGTTGGAACACCAAGAAGAACCAGGTTCTTCTATTGAGACAACACTCGAAAATTGGACACAATACAAATCACCCCCCCCCCTCTTGTGTGGTATTGAAGTATAAAACTTCATGATGTTATGCCATGTGTTTTGAAAGCTCGACTAAGTTTGAATGAGGTATTAGGACAGGTTGGTAAGTTCGGTTGAGGTCCCGGGTGCCTCGGGGATGTTTCGGATGCTCAACAGGTGATTTCGAACTTGGAAAACCAGCTGAACCATTGTTGGTTCTAGTGTCTTACACCTACGATGGATTTTCCGCAGGTGGGGACACGCAGGTGCGGAGTGAGGCTTGCAGGTACGGAGTTTGGTCAGGGGTCACCAGGCTCGCAGGTGCGGAGCCGCAGATGCGGCCCAGCAACTGCAGGTGCGACCATAGTCGAATTAATGAGTTTTCGCACATGCGATGGATTTTCCACAGGTGCGGTTCAAGAGTCGCAGGTGCAGAATCCCTGAACTGTTTATACAAAAATCCGAGGGTTTGAAATTCATATCTCCTAAAATGATTTAGAGCTCGGGTTTTGGTGATTTTCAATGGGTTTTGAAGAGGAGATTCAAAGGTAACGAATTCTAACATTAATTCACTTGTATATCATTAATCCTTAGCAATTTCTTCAATCTAATCAATGAATTTGGGTGAAAAATCAATAAAATGGGATGAAAGTTCCCCAAGTAAAAATCTGAAGATTTAATGAGATTTTCACTTTGGATTTGGATGATTCTTGTTCGAGTGAGTTCGTGAGTTAATGAGTGTTCGGAATTTATGATTTTTACCCGATTCCGAGACGTGGGCCCGAGGACTTTTTGGGAAATTTTTCCTAAATTCGCGTATTAGCTTCGAACTTATTATCTATTTTGAATCCTTAAAGTGATATTTACATTATGAAATCGAATTGAATAGATTTGGGTCATTCGAAGTCGGATACTCGTGGCAAGAGAATGGCTTTGAGTTGAGTAGCGTAGTCGAGGTAAGTGGCTTGCCTAACTCTGCGTTGGGGACTTCCCCTTAGGTTGTTTTGACACTATTTGTTGATTTGGCGTCGTGTACGTGAGGTGACGAGTACGTACACGGGCCATTGTTTCTAAAATTCCATTTTCTTCACATAACACAAACCATTTTACTCATATTTCACTGTTTATTGCACTATTTAGGTAGTCTAAATTAGGAAGAAGCATGTCTACCTATTCTTATTTGAATTCCCCTTATTTGCTACTATGTGCACCATGTTTAGGTAGTTCTACCCTTATTCTTGCCTGTGATTTTTCCTGAACTATATAAATAAACTGTATCCGACATTCATTCGCATTGCATATTTAAATTGGGACTACGGACAAGATTCCGAGAGGTTTTCCCCTATACTGCATTGCATATTTAAATTGGGACTGCAGACGAGATTCCGGGAGCTTTCCCCCTGTACTGCATTGCATATTTAAATTGGGATTATGAACGAGATTCCGGGAGCTTCCCCTCTGTACTGCAATGCATATTTGCTACTGTGAGATATGTTGTGCAGAGCGAGGGCTCCCTGTTGCTGTTTTACTTTCAGCTTATTTATTTCATGGTTTTAACTTAGTTTCTATATCCTCATGTACTATTTAAATTGTTTTATTTATAAAAATCCAATAAAGCCTTAACCTGACCTCGTCACTATTTGACTGGGTTAGGCTTGGCACTTACTGGGTACCAATTGTGGTGTACTCATGCACTTTCATGTGCATGTCTTCCATGTGCAGATCCACGTACCAGCACCTAGTTTCGTGGTTAAGAGTCACTTAGCAACTTGGAGGAGACCGCGAGGTAATTCTGCCGCGTCCGCAGAATCCCACGAGTCCCCTTCTACTCTAGTATATGCATAGATGACTTATATATTTCTGATACTTCATTGTATATAGCTAATTTTAGACAGAGCTTGTGACTGTTGTGACATTCTGAGTTTTGGAAAGTGGAATTGTACATGCCGAGCGGCTGTGTTATGTGTCTTCTTTTTCTTTTCTGTTTCATTTATTATACTGCATTTATTTTTTCGCAAATTTAGGCTTACCTAGTCGTAGAGAATAGCTGCCATCACGAGACCGTTCAGAGGGTAAATCGGGTCGTGACAATTTGGTATCAGAGCTTCTAGGTTCATAGGAGTCACATGTCACAAGCTGGTTTATTAGAGTCTCGCGGATCGGTGCGGAGACGTCCGTATCTATCTTCGAGAGGCTATGTAACTGTTAAGAACAATCACATTCTTTGGAAGTCCTTGTCGTGCTAGTTAATGTCATCAAAAATTCTAAAACTCTATTCTACTCTTGCTCACGATGGTGCGGACCCGTACCAGACGTACTGACGATCAACACCCGAGCCCCCAGCCAGAGCCACAAGAGGCAAGGGCAGGTGTAGAGGACGAGCACACGGTGCGGCCCGAGCACCGGCGAGAGCTGAGACGGAGGAGCCCCCAACAGCTCTAATTAGAGGGGCACAGAAGGTCCCTACTATTAATCCAGCCCTCCAGGAGACCTTGGCTCAGTTCATGAGCGCCTTCAGCACTCTGCCTCAGGCGAGACTGCTCCCGATAGCTCCAGCCACGTCTCAGGCCGGGGGAGGGGCACAGACTCCCGCAACCCGTACTCCTGAGCAGAGAGTTCATATTGGGCAGGTTCCAGAGTATATTCCTATGCCCCCAGCGGCTCCAGCTCAGCATGATACCAGGGTAGTTGTTTCTGAGGCATAGCAGCTCAGACTTGAGAGATACAAGAAGTACTACCCACCTGTTTTCAGCGGACTAGCTTCAGATGACGCTCTGGGTTTCCTTGAGGAGTGTCATTGCATTCTTCGCACTATGGGTGTTGTGGAGACGAGTGTGGTTTCTTTTATCCCTTTCCAGCTAAGGGGAGCACCTTATTAGTGGTGGCGTGCCTATGAGTCGAGTAGTCCGGAAGAGGCAGCTTCACTTACTTGGGATCAGTTCTCCGAGATGTTTTTGCTTGACTTTGTCCCTCAAATCCTCAGAGATGCTTGGCGTGCAGAGTTTGAGCAGTTGCACCAGAGTACTATGACTGTATCGGAGAATGCAGTCCGTTTTAGTGATTTGGCTCATCATGCACCGGCCTTGGTTGCCACTATCAGAGAGAGAGTTCGACGCTTCATTGAGGGACTTAACCCCAGTATTCGGACTAGTATGGCCAGGGAGTTGGAGACAGAGATCACTTACCAGCAGGCCATGAGTATTGCCCGCAGGATTGAGAGTATGTTATCTCGGGACAGAGAGGAGAGAGAGGCCAAGAGGTCTCGAGAGACTGGTCATTTTTTGGGAGTTCGTGCACCAGCAGCACGCTATGGTAGGGTTTTTCTGAGTCGCCCTGTTCATTCAGCTCGTCCAGCAGCTAGTGGTATTCCAGCTCCTCCTAGACCTCAGGAGCCTTATTATGCACCACCAATATCTAGTGTGACTCTTGCTCGAGGTGCTATCACCGGCCAGTCCAGCAGGCCAGTTCAGAGTCAACATCAGCTGCTACGTCCTCCAAGGGGCTGTTTTGGGTGTGGTGACCCTCGTTGTGTGTAAAATTTGAGGTCATTCGGACGGGATTTGATGTGTTTCGGCATCGGTTGCGGATTTTAGAAATTTCATAAGTTCTTAGTCTTGAATTCATGCATAATTGGTGATTTTAATGTTATGCGATATGTTTTGAAGGCTCGAATAAGTTTGAATGAGGTATTAGGACAGGTTGGTAAGTTCGATTGAGGTCCCGGGGGCCTCGGGAATGTTTTGGATGCTCAACGGGTGATTTTGAACTTGGAAAACCAGCTGAACCATTGTTGGTTCTGGTGTATCACACCTGCGATGGATTTTCCGCAGGTGCGTACACACAGGTGCGGACGAATATCCGCAGGTGCGGAGCCGCATATACGGCCCAGTAACCGCAGGTGCGACCCCAGTCGAGTTAATGAATTTTCGCACCTGCGATGGATTTTCCGCAGGTGCGGTCCAAGAGTCGTAGGTGCAGAATCCCTGGACTTTTAATACAAAAATTTAAGGTTTTGAAATTCATATTTCCTAAAACGATTTAAAGTTCGGGTTTTGGCGATTTTCAGTGGGTTTTGAAGAGGAGATTCATAGGTAACGAATTCTAACCTTAATTCACTTGTATATAATTAATCCCTAGAAATTTATTCAATCTAATCAATGCATTTGGGTGAAAAATCAAGAAAATGGGATGAAAGTTCCCCAAGTAAAAATCTGAAAATTTAATGAGATTTTCACGTCGGATTTGGATGATTCTTATTCGAGTGAGTTCGTGAGTTAATGAGTGTTCAGAATTTATGATTCTTACCCGATTCCGAGACGTGGGCTCGGGTATGTTTTGGGCATTTTTTCCTAAATTCGCGTATTAGCTTCGAACTTATTAGCTATTTTGAATCCTTAAAGTGATATTTACATTATGCAATCGAATTGAATAGATTTGGGTCATTCGAAGTCGGATACTCGTGGCAAGAGAATGGCTTTGAGTTAAGTAGCGCAGTCGAGGTAAGTGGCTTGCCTAACTCTGCTTTGGGGACTTCCCCTTAGGTTGTTTTGACACTATTTGTTGATTGGGTGCCGTGTACGTGAGGTGACGAGTACGTACACGGGCATTGTTGCAAAAATTCCATTTTCTTCACATGACACAAACCATTTTACTCATATTTCTCTGTTTATTGCACTACTTAGGTAGTCTAAATTAGGAAGAAGCATGTCTACCTATTCTTATTTGAATTCCCCTTATTTGCTACTATGTGCACCATGTTTAGGTAGTTATACCCTTATTCTTGCCTGTGATTTTTCCTGAACTATATAAATAAATTGTATTCGACATTCATTCGCATTGCATATTTAAATTGGGACTACGGACAAGATTCCGAGAGGTTTTCCCCTATACTGCATTGCATATTTAAATTGGGACTGCAGACGAGATTCCGGGAGCTTTCCCCATGTACTGCATTACCTATTTAAATTGGGACTACGTATTCCGGGAGCTTCCCCCATGTACTGCAATGCATATTTTCTACTGTGAGATACATTGTGCGGAGTTGAGGGCTCCTTGTTGCTGTTTTACTTTCAGCTTATTTATTTCACGATTTTACCTTAGTTTCTGTATCCTCCTGTACTATTTAAACTGTTTTATTTATAAAAATCAAGTAGAGCCTTAACCTGACCTCGTCACTACTTGACTGGGGTTAGGCTTGACACTTACTGGGTACCAATTGTGGTGTACTCATGCCCTTTCCTGCGTATGTCTTCCATGTGCATATGCAGGTACCAACACCCAGTTTCATGGCTAGGAGTCACTTAGCATCTTTTAGGAGACCGCGAGGTAATTCTGCCTCGTTCGCAGAATCCCACGAGTCCCCTTCTACTCTAGTATAGGCATAGATGACTTATATATTTCTGATATTTCATTGTACAGAGACACTTTTAGCACAGATCTTGTGATTGTTGTGACATTCTGGATTTTGGGAAGTGAAATTGTACATGCCGAGCGGCTGTGTTATGTGTCTTCTTCTTCTTTTCTGTTTCATTTATTATATTGCATTTATTTTTCGGCAAATTTAGGCTTACCTAGTCGTAGAGACTAGGTGCCGTCACGAGACCGTTCGGAGGATAAATCGGTCGTGACAATTTCATTAGTCTAGCTAATGCAGACCAATGCTTGTTGTTGGGATTATGAGTATATCTACTCAGTCTACACACATCATTCAGGCCTTGTAAAATTCATTAAATGCATCAGACTCCCAATAATCTGAGCATATTTAGACTGAGCAACTAGGTCACTATTATTCTTTTTCAACTGAGAGTAGCATCAAAATGAGTGCTCACAAGTGTGACATCAAAATATTCAAACTTCTTAAGAAGTCTCTCAACATAATGTTCTTGAGACAAAATTATGTCATCTTCACTCCTTATAACTTTAAGTCCCAATATCATATTTACTTCACCAGATCTTTCATATCAAAATTAGCAGACAGAAATGATTTAGTACTTTGCACAATATTTAAACTTGTACCAAATACAAGCATGTCATCAACATAAAAACATATTATCACATAATCATTTTCTACCACTTTAGTTTAAACACATTTATCCACCTTAACTGAAGAAAAATCGTCTCTCAATAAGACTTGTTCAGATTTCTCATACCATTGCTTAGGAGCTTGTTTAAGGCCATAAAGAGATTTAATTAATTTTAAAACTTTATTTTCTTGTCCTGCAATGACACAACCTTCAGGTTTAACCATATAAATTTCTTCTTCTAAATCACCATTTAAAAAAGCTGTTTTGACATCCATTTGATGGATAAAAAACTTATGGATAGAAGCTAAGGCAATTAAAACTCGAATAGAAGAAATTCTAGTTACCGGTGCAAATGTATCAAAATAATCTATATTTTATTTTTGAGAAAATCCTTTTGCTACTAACCGCGCTTTATATTTATCTAAAAATCCATCGGGATTAAATTTCCTTTTGAAGATCCATTTACAACTAATAGGCTTTGCACCAGGAGGTAAATCAGTTTAAATCCATGTATTATTTTTCTTAATAGAATCAATTTCAACTTTTATTGTCTCTTTCCAATATGTAGCATCTGAAGAAGATATAGCTTCAAAATAATTTGATGGTTCATTATCAACAAGGAAAGTTTGAAAATCATTTCCATATGAAAAATATTCTTTCCTAGGTCTTTTGCTCCTTCTCAGTTCTTCATTAGAGGTAATTTTATTTTTCGTTTCAACATGTGTATGAGAAACTTTTTCAGACAGTGGATAAATATATTCAAAGAACTCAGCATTCTTTGTCTCAATTATAGTATTGCAATCAAGCACATCACTTTTTAAAACAAGAAATCCATATGCAACACTATGTTCAGCCTATCCAATAAGCATGCAATCAGCAGTTTTAGAACCTATTTTTCTCTTTTTAGGTTCAGGCAACAGAACTTTAGCAAGGCACCCCCACACTTTAAAATATTTCAAATTAGGTTTATAACCCCTCCACAATTCATACGGAGTTTTTCCAGTTCTTCTATGTGGTATTCTATTTTGTAAGTGACATGCAGATAATATAGCTTCACCCCACATATTATCAGAAGCATTAGAACTAACTAACATAGAGTTCATCATCTCTTTCAGTGTTCTATTTTTCCTTTCAGCTACTCCATTTGACTCTGGTGAATAAGGTGGAGTTGTTGATACCCAATTTTTCCTCAAATTCTTTTCAAACTTGCAGATAAGCTTTCAAAATCACTCTTTGTAATAATGAATATTTTCCCTATTTTTTCCCTATTTTTATTAAATTATTTTCATGTTTGTCTGATATTTTATATTTAAATAATTGATCTTAAATTATGTTATAAATAATTTTAAAATATTTCCAGCTCGGTATGTCATTTTTAATCATTTTTTTATCCGTTAGGATTTAATTATTTCATAAATTAGTCAATCGGGCATTATTTAGTTATAATTACAATGATTTTGCAATTATAACCCAATTGCACACTTTATGTTATTTTAATTCGATAATTAGTCATTTTTATACTTAATATTGTTTAATTACCTTAATTTCATTTATTTAAACTCAATTTCATTGTTTTATAATTATTGACTGTTTATTTAATTATTTATCTATTTTTTAGGGTATTTAATATATAGCCAGCTTTTATTTAAAAACTAGCCTTAATTAAATACTCAGCCCAAACCCAATTAAATACCCAAGCCCAAATCCTACCCAGAATCGACCCAGCTCTTGCCAAATCCTGACCGTTGACCAATTTTGATCAACGGTCCGGATTAAAACTTACCTTAATTAACTCTAACCAACCCCCCTTGACCCTTCTCATTCTCTCAAGACCAATTCTCTCTCTTCTCGACTCTTCCTCTCCTCCTCTCTCTAGAACCTTCTAAGTTCTTCTTCTCCGATGGCCTCCACCATCTCTCCGACCACCTCCAATCTCACCCCTTTCGACTACCAGCCGCCATGACTCCTCCTTTCTCCGGTTTACTCCATCTCTGAGACCTCCAGTGGTCTTTACCATGCCTAAACGGTCACTAGGGTTACTGCTTTGGTTGTCTCCGACCTTCTCCGGTGGGGTCTTGACACGGCTATGTCAGAGCTACCACGACCTATGAGTTTCACGGCAGGTTCTCCTATTTTCTCTAGGTTTCTAACGAAACCCTAATTCTTTTGCCTAAACTCCCTAAATCTTTGGTATTCTTAAAGATTCCTACCTATTTCTTTATGTCTTACTTTATTCTCAACTGAATCTTTAAGATCCATCAACCTTAAACGTTTTGCTTACTTTTTACAATAAGGGTTTCTCTAAGTTTCTACACTTGTTTAAAAATGATTTCTTTTTTATGTTTAAATTTTTCCTTTGCTGATTCTATGCTCTTACCGCTTTTTAACTCGTCTATGTTGAAAATCCCTAATTTGTTTAGACCTTTGTGTTTGGTTCTTCCTACTGCCTATTTCTTGTTAAATTTTCTGTGATTATCATGCTTCGAATGATTCCTTAGTTTGTTTGTGGCATCTCTGTGTGATTATATTCATATGTGGTTCATCTCTTGCCTCTTTCTGTCAACGTTGCTAAACCTGTCTGTTGTTACGATTGTTTGTCTTACTTATATGCTGAAGTATGGTGTTATAACTCTCTCTTGGCTGATTTTAATCTCCTTACTTGGTGGCTTGATTGAAAGATTGCTGTAAAAATCCAGAATGCTATTCGATTGTTTAAGTTAATTGATTTGCTGTAATATTTTACTCTATTAAATCAATCCTTAATTGGAGTTTCTGAATTTGGTCTTAATTGTTTACCCTATTACTTAGTAAAACTGATTCTTTCCTTGTTGATCCTTGACTGATTTTTTACTTTTCCTTGTGTAATTATGTGATTTACCGTTTGAATTTGAATCCCTTGACTTAAGGGAGTGATTGTCTTGGTCAACAGATCTTGGTTATTTCCTTACTTAGTATAGTACTGATTTTCCTTTACCTTATGTGGCTACATGTCTTTACCATTTCTGAGTTTGAATCCCATAATTCAAGGGAACCGTGTCATTGATTTCCTGACTGATTGGGATTCTGCCTTTTCTTATTATCATGCATTTGTGATTATTACCTTATTTGATCACCTGTTTGCAACTATATATAATTCTACTCTTTCACTAGCATAGGGACAGATACACTGCATATCACGAACACACACAGAAATCAATACTACTCTCTCTTGTGCTCTTTCGCTCTTTCTCTCTTTGCTCTACTGTTGTTCTCTACTCTTGCCTATTAATGGCCGGCTGTAAGCCAAGGCTACTATTGTGTTATCACTTGCTCTTACATTCTGTTGTGCTCTTCTATCATCTGGTATGTTCTAATTAATTTTCCAAAGCTCCAAACCAATGTGTTTATTTATATTTCAGTTTGTCCTATTCCTAATTGTCTTCTACCTATGTTTCTACTGTTTAACATGTAATTAACTCCTTGTTTGCCTGTTGATACTTGCCATATTTGCCTCTTTACATGTCTATGAGTGAAGTCAATACTTGTTATAAACCTTTCCTATTGATGTATACATCCGTTGGGTTATTTCTTTTCCTGTTCAAGTATCATGTGTCCCATGATGCCTCTGAACCTTTCACCTGTTATTGCTTAGCCTACTTATGACTTATATGCTGATGACTATTGTTTGCTCCTAATCTTACATGTTATAACTGTCTCCTGCTACTGTCTACTACCATGTCTACACTTAGCCATTTCCTGGTCCCTTGAACCTTTCTTGATTTGTATAACTATGCTTAAATGAGTTCCTTAAGTCTATGTATCTCTTTGTGCCATTATGTGACCTATTTGTCCCCTCACCCCATTGTCCTTGTGCGCAACTCTACACTGTTGAACTTCTGATCAGTACTTCTGTTTGTTTTTAAGTTAATCTTTCAAAAACACTCTCCAGTTTTGCAAACTCTTTTCTTCAACTACAAACTTTCCTCTCCTTCTTGCACTTTACACTACTCTTAGAAATTAGGTCCTACCCCCTTCGTGTGAGCACTGCCTTGAGTACCTATGAGTACCCATTGAACTCTGACACACAAGGCTGGTAATTGCACACTGCACTTGTCTCCACTCTTGGTAATTGTTTTGGGTGCTGGTATTGGCCAGAGACCCAATGAGGGCCCTAGGGAGCTTTGCCGCACCCAGACCATATTAAGGTTGTGAAACTCGAAAGGAGTGAGGTTGGAAGATTGGGCCTGATTGAAGGCTCCCTATAGAAGTAAATTCTTATTTTCCTTTTTGCTAATGTAATTTATTATTATTGGTTTGTAATAATCTGTAAATGAATATTTGGGGATGGATAGTGAATATGGGAGGGGATTATGCACGCTTAGATAGTACGGGTAGAAATCATGATCATAGGATTTACTTATCTATGTGTGCAATAGTATCATGCTTAGGACATACATACCATGCATTAGAAATCATGTTTAGGTTGTCTACTTCAGCATCTCTACTACACTCATGTCTATTCTTCTTGCTCACAGCTAATAACTATAATAAAGTAATAAAACTGTCATAATGTACTACTATTGCATCTTCACAAGCATTGCATATAGAAGACATGCCTATAGGATCCTACTTATTCATATGTGCACTAGATATCATGCTCTTTAGGACTTTACTTTCAAAATGCATGTTTTCTATTGCACCCTGTTAAACGCCTAGTTAATGTTCTAATCTAGTAATCTCACTAAAATATGGTTAAAGGGTTTAAAACGTTTTCTGCAAATATATTTTTCGCATATCTTTAAAATCAGGACTAAAGTATGCATGCTCACCTTTCAATAAAAAAAAGGCAATGTGTACGACGCCTAGGCAAACCTTAGGCCTAACACTTATTAAAACCCAAATCAACTGTTATGTCCTGTTTGTATTAAAACTGACATGTAAAACTAATCAATCTTTTCTTGAGCACATTGCTGTGTGTCATTATTTTCACTCTTGTTTGCCCAGCAATTAATAGATTTTCAAAACAAACCCCCCCTTTCACAAAATCACTCTGTTTTGTTTGAATCCTTGCTCTATCTTAAAATTATTGGTTCTCGAAGTTATGCACTCACTCTCCTTTACTAAAACTCCTTTAAACTACTGGTTTCTGCTATATTTTTGAATTACTGATTTCAAAGTAAGTCACCCCTGTTTGAAACTACTCAGTTTTACTTTCAAATCTCGTTTTACTTCTGATTATTGGTTTTCTAAAGGTTATTCATCCGTTATTTGAAACTCCATCAAAATTGCTGTGCATTTTCAATCTTGCTATTGCCTTTGAATTACTGGATTTTTTCAATCAAGTCTTCTTTAAATGCTCTATTTTAATCGACTTTTGCCTTATTTTCTGAAAACCAAAGCTCCTAAGCCTACTGTTTTCAAACTTAAAACCTTTGTTTTAAAACTCTTTCATTGAGACTCCTTTATGTGCTTGAGTCGTGCTATTTATGTATACAACCTGTGGAGGGGTGTATGGGCCCCTATTTGCTTTTGTATGCTTCCTCTATATGTAGTCCTAACTGTTATTGTATGTCGCTTAGAGTTTATCCTTTAAACCTAGGGGTTCGGCCTAGTACTCGCCTTGTAGGAATAGTAGTCCTAAACACCCTCCAGGACTGATAGGATGGGACGGGTAATAGCACCGCAATAAGCATTCGTGACCAACACATGCATTTTAAATAACCTCTACGGGGTGGAAAGGGTAGAATACAGATATGATGACCGGTGCGCTAATACCACGTGTAGCCGCCTTTTTGAGATAGTGACATACCGGGTATTGCATTGATGTGATCCGTATTATTTTAAACCTCGGACAGTTCTTTTCAAATGTTTATTCTAATGTTTTCTCCAAAACTTTTAAAGATCTTCATACTTGTTCAAAATCCCCTCTTATATGAACCTTGCTTGCTACTTATTCACCGTCCAAATTCACAAAAATTCTTGGCTGGGACCCACAGTTGTGGATCTTGAGGGGGGCCTAACACCTTCCCCTTAGGATAATTTCAATCCCTTACCCAATCTCTGGTAATGCAAACTAGTTTATGAGTTATCAACTCTATGTGCCCTAACGCACCATAAAAATCGTTAGGTGGCGACTCTTCCTTAAACCCTTTTCCTTTAAGGAGTTGTCCAGAATGTCATAGAATCCGATCTCTCCGTACCTAACCCGTGCTATAGAAAAAGGGGGCGCGACAGGAGTTACTTCATGAATTATTCCATTCTTTTCACAAAAATCATTTAAAGATAAATATTCTCCACCTCTATCAGATCTAATTCTCTTGATTTTTCTACTAAGTTGATTTTCAACCTCAGTTTTATAAGAAATAAAAGCATTAAATGCATCATCTTTATTTTTAATCAAATACAATTTAGTATATTTAGAAAAATCATCAATAAAGGTCACATAATATCTTTTGCCACCTCTAGTCATAGTATGCTTTAAATCGCCTAAATCAGTGTGAATCAAGGATAATAGTTCAGTTTCTCTATTTACAAAAAAATAAGTCTTTCTAGTACTTTTAGCTTCAGCACATATTTCACACTTGTTAATATTATTTGAGTCTAAACCAGATATTAATCCTAGTGACTGCATTTTCTTTATATACGCGACATTAACATGTCCTAATCTGGCATGCCATAAAGAAATAGACTCAACCATATAAGCAGAAGCAGATGCATTTCCATTGATAACGTCAGAAATATAAAATACAAAGAGTCCTTGGTTACAATAGCCCTTTCCCGCAAACACATTATTTTTGGTCATTATGATCTTATCATATTCAAATGACACTTTCACTCTGGCTCTTCCCAACAAAGATACAGAGATCAAGTTTGCCCTCATAGTAGGAACATGCATTACATCAACAAGGGCTAACGTTTTTCCCGAAGTGAGTTTCAGGAGAACTTTACCCTTACCCAAGACTTTAGTAGTACTTGAGTCTCCAAGGTAGACCTCTTCTCCATCATCCTCTACAAGAGTATAAGAGGAAAATGCTTCTCGATTTGCACAAATGTGCCGAGTAGCCCCAGAGTTTATCACCCATTCTTTTGCATGTGCTACAATGTTTGCTTGAGAAATGACAGCTGCAATAATATCACCTCCTTCGGCTAAGTTAGCCCTAGGAGTATTAGTTTTTCCTTTGTCATTTCCTGCTCTGTACCTGCACTGTGAGGCATGATGGCCTGGTTTTCCACAAACAAAACAAGAGCCCTTTTTTCTTTTAAGGTTAGGATTTTTAGGCTTGCAACCTTGAGACACATTCTCGTACCTTTTGCGGTTGTTGTTGTTGCTTTGCACTAAGTTTGCTTTAAGAGTTATCATCCTAGCTTTGGCAGATTCTTTTCTGTTGGAATCTTCAATTAGGATGTGGGTCACAATTTCCTCAATTGGTGAAGTTTTTCTGTTTGTGCTTTAAGTTATTTTTGTAGTTACTCCATGAGTCAGGCAACTTCTCAATCAGTACTCCAGCAGCAAACTTTTCTGGCAATGACATCCCCTCGGCCTTCAAGTCGTCTGACAATTTTTTATATTCGTTTTTTTGCATGTTCATTTCTTTATCATCTGCCATTGATAAAAATTTCCTACTACAAATTTATGTTTTGTAGCATCTTCAACAGTGAATATTTTAATTAAGGCTTCCCAGATAACTTTTGCTTCCTTGTAACTGCAATACTCGTCAAACAGTTCATTTGAAATAGTTTGTAATATAGTATGACAACATACCTTGTTGGCATGCTGCCATGATTCTATTATTTTATTATCAGTGTATGGACTAGGTTGTGGATGCAGCAGTGCATGTGCAACACCATGAACATCAAGCAGTGAGAAAATACGTTCTTGCCAACGCTTGAAATTTTCATTGGAAAAAATTTCGATATTCGACACATCTGGAAATGGCCTGGCATATGATAGTGCAATTGGAACTAGGGCAGCGGAGGTAGCGCCAATATTGGTAGTATCAGTAGTATTTTCAGCATCAGTGTTGTTTGCCATAGTTTCTTAGATTGTAGGGAATTGATAGCAAGAATTTCAATAATAACACTGCAATAATATTATTTGTAAGCAGATACACGGATTGGCTTGAGTCGTGCTAGGCACTGTCCTAAGAAACTATTTCAACGGTGTGAAATGTCTCTCCAGGATTAAACAAGCCTACCTCTATTAGGGAGGATACATGAATCAACAAAATATTAAATTACAAATCCAGCTAGCTAGTAGGAAAAGTAAATAAGAAAGAAAATAACTAATAATTAATATTGGACAACAAAGGAAGAAGAGAGGCTTGAAGGAAATGGAGGAAATGATGTTATTGCTATGTGAAATTGGCCGAAGAGAAGTCTCTTTTTATAGGCAAAAAGCTTTGCCATTTGTCAAGTTTATATGTCACAATCTTGCATGTCTTGCCAGCACATGCCAAACAATTGTCACCTTTTGTTCTTTGAAGGACACATGAACAAAGTATGATATTTGTCCAAAGGACTTTGAAATAATGTCACAAAAAGACTACTAACCACAAGACAACGAGTTTCATCCATTTCCATGGATTCAGGGTACGCTTCCACATCTAGCATTTATTCTTGATAATTTGACATGATAGGTTTTGGGTAAAAGATGATAGTGTTCATCTTAAAGTGTTTTAGTTCCAACAATTGGTATCAGAGCCTTTATCATATTAAATCACTGAAAAATAGTTTTGGTCAAGCTAATAGAAAATGGATTCGACCAAATTTGTTTTCTATTTTCAAAAGGAGATTAATTATGAATATGTATCTTATGTAAAAGCTAGTTTAGGCTATTTCGTGCAGCAAAACAGAAATTGTATTGTGGGGGTATTGCTGCTGCTTCAATTCTCAAGCTTTTAACTTCAAAAGTTTATAGTTTATTTTCAGCAAATTCCGGGGGGGGGGGGGGGAAGAAAGAAAGAAAAAAAGGGTCATGAAAGTGGGTGCTTACGTCGCTACAGGGTGTGGCATTACCCAGAAAGGAGTTTGCCTTCCTAATGTATTTCGTTGCTTAATTCTTTTGAGAAATAATAAATTACCAAAATGAATTAAGAACAAGGTTTTGGCCGCGATATAAATTAAGGTTGGAAATTTGGAGGTTTAACCTCCATTACAGGTTACCGCGGTAAGTCTTTGAAAGTCTTTTCTAGTTATATTCTTATTGTTAATTAACTCTTTCATATTTAAAAATAATAAAGAATGCAATCTAAGGAATTGTTGCGCTGTGGTTCTATCCTACTTAAGAAGGTTTTGTGATTTGTGGTACAAAATAAAAAGTATTGCTGTCATAAAGATTTTCTTTTAAATAGTTAAATTTGATGGTTTTGCATAAACTATTAAATAAAAACATATATTTATACTATTGGCAGCTTTGTTTTACATCAAACCTCAAGCCCACAGTTTATAAAACTTATTTAAGCCTACTATTCTATTAATTTTGGTTTGGGATTTTAGAGCCGCTTTTGCGACATACTTACTGCTAGAAAAGTTTAGCTCGTTGAGTAATTTTTTAATTTAATTGGGTGAATTGATTTTTTAGATTCATCGTTTTTTTAAGTACTAGCCGTTCTTGTTTGTGGTTAATTCATTTTGGGGCACAAGTTTCGGGTTCGAGTCCCTGGATATGAAGTCGTCTTTGTTATGAAGCGTTTATCTTCCAACGTGGGACTTTCCGGCGCGAATCCGGATTTAATCGGACCCCAATGTGGGTACCGGATACCGGGTGGGAAACCAAAAAAAAAAAATTTTGGGGCCCACCATAATTTAAGACATATATTTCCGTTTCCAGAGAATTAAAATTTGAATGTTGAAAAAGTTGTACTCCCTCCGTTCCAATTTATGTGAACATATTTGACTGGATATGGAGTTAAAGAAAAAATGAAGACTTTTGGAATTTGTGGTCTTAAACAAAGCAAAAATGGGCCCAGAGTATTTGTGTGGTTATAAAAGCTTCTCATTAAGTGTAGAATTGTAAGTTTAACTAAATTGTTACCAAATATAGAAAGAGGTCATTCTTTTTTAAACGGACTAAAAAAAAATAGGTTCACATAAACTGGAACAGAGGGAATATATAATTTGAGATATATAAAGCCGAAACTTGATGTTGCAGACCTGACTTCTTTTGTGAAGATTTATTTATTTTAAAATAAAAAAGGTTGTGTATGTGTAACATATGTGAATATTGATCGGCCCAAAGGAATATCAATGTTTAACATAATTACATGTGCATCTTGTGGTAATAAATGCGTGATAATTATTTGCTTTTACGTGTGAATAATAAATCGGCCCAAAGGAAGATTTAGTATTTGACATGCTCTTTATTATCAGCGTTTGATTACTCCACCAATATACCACTTACCGGTTAATATTTTGTTCAAAGATAAAATATTAATAGAGTGTCCGGTACCTTGAGACGGGGTTTACCTTTATTCAAATTTATCTTCATTTTGATTTAAGTATTGTGTGTGCTTATTTCATTGTTAGTTGTTCGCTAATTCAGCTGAAACTATTCCTGCAAATATTATTACCAACAACAATTCAATTCCTATGTTGAACAACACTAACTTCAAGTCATGGCAAGAGAATCTCAACATAGTTTTCGGAGTTACGTTAGTGGTTGATTCTCCACCACTTTTTACAGATAAGAGTACCTCTAATAAAAAGTGGGAGATGAAAAGGTGAGAAAGATAAAATCGCATGTGTATGATGATCATGAAAAATCTATTCCAGAAATATTCAAGGGCAGTATGTCCGACAAGGTTAAGACGGCTGAAGAATTTATGGCTAAAATTAAAAAAGTATTTGTCAAGAGTGAAAAAGCTGAGATTGGTACACTCTTGAGAAGTCTGATTTCAATGAGGCATCATGAGAAAGGTAACATCATGAAGTACATCATGCAAATGCCTCATCTTGCTTCTAAGTTGAAAGCACTTAAGTTGGACCCCTCTGAGAACTTGCTAATGCATTTAATTTTGATATCCATCCGCCACAGTTTAGCCAGTTTAAGGTAAGCTATAATTGACAGAAAGAGACTTAGTGTCTAAATGATCCCATCTCACACTATGTTTAGGAAGAAGATAGACTGAAGCAGGAAATGACAGAAAGTGCTTAGTTAGCTGTTGTGCCTAAGGACAAAAGGCCATAAGAAAAAGGATTGTACCAACTATCACACATGGCGTGCAATGAAAGGTACACCTTTTAATTTGTTTGTTCTAAGGTTAATTTGACTTCATCACTAAGACACGGATGGTGGAGATATTTCGATATAATAACCCACATCACTGTTTCTATGCAGGGTTGCCTGAACTATCGAAAGCCGAATGATGATGAAAGATACATCTACGATGGTGACTGCAAGTCAGTGGAAGTCGAAGCAATTGAAAATTAGATTATTGTTAAGAATCTGTTTTATTTAAATTTGAACGCGACTTATGTTGCACCATTTTTTTGATGGATTTTATTTATGTTTCTATAATAGACAATTGGTTGTTTTTATTTATTTGGAAATAAAAAAAATTAGCCTCTTTCGTAATTCAAAATTGGTTAGTCCCAGTGCTTTATCAGGTTATAATAATTTATACTTACTTGGTATGGTTGCTTCATTCAATGAACCTTGCATGTTAACATAACTGGTAACAAGGGTAAATAAGTTATCCATTAGTCAGCTTCTTTATGGCACGGAATATTAGATCATATCTCTAAAGGAGAATTAAGATACTTCCGTCCAATAATATTTTCTATCCACTCAATTTTTTAGAATTTTTATCTCACTACTAAGACTGCTTTTCCAACAATATAAGATTCTTTGAGGATGTTGAGTTTGCGGGGGAAGAGAGATTTAAGGACTTTATCTTTTAAGAGGAACATAATTATATTCCTCTAATTGCTATTGTCAATACGCAGAAACAGATTTCTATACCTGACATTATACAAGAAGCAAATTCGGATCAAAGAGAATATTATTCAATCCGTCTTTCAAGAAGTAGTTCCCAAAGAACAAACTCTACAACCTCAAGAATAGATTTCAATAAAGAAAATCATCTATGTACTTAAGAAAGTCTCTCATTAATAGTATTACCGATTTCATCAAGTTATTATCTCATTTGGTTTCGAGATAAATCTTGTTAATTATTTTGTATGCCATAAGCTTAGTGGGAGTAAGTATATTTTTTATCGTTTGATGTATGATCAACTTTATATGCCTATGCATATCTCATTTAATTTAGGTATGTCAGGAAGATGTTTAAATAATCTATAACCTTATCTTTTAAAAGTAGTTTAATGGTTCAAAAGGTAATTACAAAGAACAAATATTTTATGCTCACATAAAAAAAAAGTTGAAAAAGTTAAAGATAATCAGGTATTCAGATAGCGACTTCACTAAATGTTGATATAATATGACATACTTGGTTGATGAGTTATATAAAGAAGAGTGTTAAACGAACACTCATTGATCTTTTCATCATGACAGTTAATTTATAACATATTATGTAGTATTTGATAATGAAATATGATTGCAGAATTTTGCCACTGTATAAAGTTGAAAGCACACTTGAGCTATTTTGTGACAATAAATTAGCAGTCTTGTATTTTAATAACAACAGGAGTTCGGTAAAAGTCAAAGCACATTGACATAAAGTTCCTGATTGTTAAAGAGAGAGTTCATACTGGTTAGGTATCTATAGAGAATATTGGTACAAATTCCATGGATGTGGATCCACTTACTAAGGGACTACCACACAAGGTTTTCATGAGCATATTGCTCATATGGGTGTCATGTCATTTACGGATATTCAGTTTCAGTGGAGTTTGTAACCTCTTAAATGTTCTTTATGGACACAATTCAGTTTCAGTTTAAGGTTTCATGTAATGATTTTAGTCTAAGGATATTTGAGGTTAATACTGCAAAAATAAAGTATTCAGTTTATTTTTCCACTATAACCTATTTTTTCAGTTGGACCAGTTGAAAATAGGTATGCTCAGAACACATTGCAGGTAATTTTCACGCTACACATTCATACTTAATCTATATCATTTGCTTACGTTGGTATTCATGATCAAGGAAGGTTTAGTTATTGTAAATGTAACGAAAGCCGGTTTGGTTCAATTTTGTCATGATTGATGGATAAGATTGTTCAAAGGTACTTTGGTTTATGATAGCAAATATTTGAACTCATAAGGTGACATACAATTATAGAGTTATATGTGTAGTTCAAGTGGGAGATTGTTAGAACTTTTTATGGACTTGCATATATATGGTATTAAGAATAATTGTATGTTGGTTGTTATCATTAAAATGTTGACCCAAATTAAAAGTGATCTGCTAAGATTTTAAAGTTAAATGTGTCTACTAATACCCTGTAAAGTATGGGTCTTATGTGTTGCTATCCGGATGTTGTTTGGAAGGCGATTCCGGCTTACATCTTGGTTTGAAAGATTACTAATCGCAAGACAACGAGTTTCATCCATTCCCATGGATTCAGGTACGTTTCCGCATCTAGTATTTATTCTTGATAATTTGACATAATAGATTTTGGGTAAAATATGACGGTGCTCTTAAAGTGTTTTAGTTTCAACAATTACATGTGTTGGTGCTATGTCTTGAAAGGCTTTGAGATCCTCGAATCAACTAGAACTACTGGATGTGGAGCTCATCAATTTAGCTGGCGTTGCAATGGTAATTGCGTCAGAACACACATCCGATAATTTTATTTCTGTTTAACAGCAGCGCTATTGAAATTAAACTCAACTTAGTAATTTTTTCATAAAAAACTATAAGTTGGCCACATTTTCATATAGGTGGAGTGATCAATAAGCTTGTAATCGCAGTGCAGGTTTAAATGAATCAGAGTCGCAATTATGCAAGAGTACTTCGGTCTATCTGCTCAATCTCAAATACATATGTTGGTGGAACCAAATATAGGTGTGCAAGTCACAAACCGATAAAATTTATGAGTTTCTTAATCTGTTATTCCTTACTGTTAGTATATATGTTTCTACTGTATATAAGCTTGAAGGAAAGATGCTGTTTCTACATGTCTGTGTTGCCAATAATTTTGACTTGAGTAGAGTGAAGCCAGGATTTTAAGCTTATGAGTTTGAAATTCTAATTCTTTTAAATTATTGAGTTCTAAATTAATAGTTTATACATATTCAACGGATTTTTCAAAACAAATACAATGATTCGAACCAAAGCTACTGAGTACCGAACCCGTTCGCAGCACTCTAGCTCCGCCCCAAACTTGAGAGCTTTCTAGTTTTCTGCCACTGGCTAGCTATCATTTAATGGTGCAACGGAACAATACCCGCTGATGTACTGATGGTCTTGCCTTATGTATGAGGTAAAATATATTCATATTTAATGTTTGCATGAGAAGGTGATACGTGGAGTCGAATATAGAAGACAGTCGGGCCCAAGGACAATGATCTTACTTGTTATCGGAGAGAATGATATTCATAAAGGCAAAGTAAATGCCTACCACCTCGTAGCATTTAATGAAGAATATTCTATAGTTTTAAGTGCATAATCCGTTGTAGAGAATGAGACATTTACTACCTACCGTTACACACTCTTCAATGGCCCTTATAATTGAGAGGGGCTTGATCCTAGAATCTTATTTCCTAGGTACAATTATAAATAGTGAGCTCTACCATCAATATAATGGGGGGGGGGGGGGGGGGGAATTTTGACGAGCATACATTACACTTTGTTCAAAGCTTAAAAACATTATACTTTCTGGCTTATTTAGATTATTCTTACTGCTTTCGGAAGCTCTGTTCCTGGGTTCAAGACCTCTATCATCTTTTCTCGATTTTAACGCTAATTCTTACATTTATGTCTAATTCATTTATTATTTTAGGATCAAATCAATTCACTTGTCTATAAACCACGTATAAATTCAACAGTACCACTTCCTATTTCCATGTAACTTCTCTGTTGTTGGTGTTAGTTATTTTCTCGCCTTTTTACTTCTGTTAATTTTGGTGAATTTTCTGCTTAAGTTTGTTTCTTGCATCGCTTTTACAATCATAGGCGCTCAATGATGGTGTCTTAGTTTTCTCCTTTATTCTGATGTTTCCTGCCGGATTATATATGAATTGTTAGTATTTCAGAAAAAATAGTTATTTTGCAGTCGAAGAATTTCTCTGTTTATCTTTGGCAAAATACATAATTACGGGTTAATCAAATGCACCCTTAAATGATGCAAAATCCGATGGATTCAGAATAAAGATTTTCTTGATGCATTTTACCTTTTTAGTTTACTATGCAACACAAATTCAAACTAGTCAAAATCATTGAACTTCAAATATTGAATGAGTAAATTTATAATAAACTCCAAGAACCATTCAAACTGATTCTACAAAGTTTTCAAATAAATAAATTTCTTGTACATTTCCGGACGTCTTACTCAGCCGGCATTTCGTCTTCTTATTTTAAAAAAAACCCATAGATATATGTATTGAAAAACCTTGAGCTTTAAGGCATGACATAAAAGAGGACCTTTTCCCTTTCCACAAAGTAACATCGACAAAATGAGAATTCCCTTTTTTAGCTTTTTTGCCGTTGCGGTTATAATCTTTAATGCTTCTTCTCCAGTTTCTGCTCGTTTTTACACTAACATTTCTTCAAGCCCTCGTTTTATAATTCCCAATAACTCTGCATGGAACCATTTCAACAAGTATTTGGGTTGCCATGTTGGCCAAAACGTCGAAGGCTTAGCTAAAATCAAGCAGTATTTTCAACAATTTGGGTATTTGAATTCTTTGAGCAAAAATTTCAGTGATGAATTTGATGATGTTCTTTTTTCAGCACTTAAAACTTATCAGCTAAACTTTAACCTTAATACCACCGGAGAATTCGACGCGGACACTCTTCAACATATGATAAAACCCAGATGCGGAAATCCAGATATAGTAAATGGCACTACTAGTATGAACTCCGGCAAGTCTCCGGACATGCATAAGGTGGCTCATTTCTCGTTCTTCGAAGGCCGGCCACGTTGGCCACCGAGTAAAACTAATTTAAAGTATGCATTTCTACCGGAGAATCAGATAACGGATAATGTTAAGGCAGCGTTTGGACGGGCGTTTAATAAATGGTCGGAGGTAACGCCGTTAAGTTTCACTGAGACGGATTCTTATAGAACAGCGGATATTCGGATCGGGTTTTTAGTCGGGGATCATGGAGATGGTAACCCGTTTGATGGGCCCATGAAGATTTTGGCCCATGCATTTTCACCGCCTACGGGATTTTTTCACTTAGATGGGGAGGAGAATTGGGTTGTAGACAGCGAGTTTTTGAGTGAACCGGTGTTGGAAATATCGGGTGTGGATCTTGAATCGGTTGCGGTTCATGAAATCGGTCATTTATTGGGTTTGGATCATTCATCAAAAAAAGAAGCGATTATGTTTCCTACACTAAGTGCTGGTGCAAGGAAAGTGGAGTTGTCCAGTGATGATATCGAGGGGGTCCAGATGTTATATGGGTCAAACCCGAATAATAATGGCTCAAGAACTGATTTCACACCAAGTCAAGAGAATGAGATTAGCGGAGCTTCCACTTTTGGTTCATTGTGGGGTCATGGGTTTTCGTTGGCTATTGGATTCTTTTTTGCATTTGTGTTTTGAATTTTGGTATGATATTATCTTAGTGGTATGATTTGATTGTTTTTGGAATACTTGGTGAATTATATATTTATAGATATATATCGATAGTTGAATAATATATACATGCAATCAGAGGCGGATAAATTTTATTGATTCAACTTTTAAGATTTTTATCTAAATATTTAGACATATATTTATGTTTTACATAAATTATGAATTTAATTAAACCTGTCACTTTAATGCTACATATGCGGGCATGCATTCACTGCTTTGATATAAAGTTTGGGTGTAAGAAATCACAGGCTCAATAATAGGATAATAAAAATAGAAGAGAGACGACATCGAAAAAAAAAGTACCTACATATTTTCATCTAACCATATGCTTTAACAGATCATAAATTCAGAATGGTAATAGCCACACACAACTAATGGAGGCGCCCGAAAAATAAAGCAGGAAGAGGCATCGTTAGTATACATAAAAGGTTAATGGAGTAGAATCAAAACAAAAATGAGAAATACGAGCATAGTCTAGGGCCAAAAACAAAATTTTAGTTCTATCAGAAACCAATATGCAAAAAGCTTCATATATTAAGCTGTATATACCACACTTTAATATCAATTGTGTTGTTAAACAGAAATTAATAAAGAAAAATGTTATGAGGCAATTATCATTGGAACTCTAAGCTAATTTGATTAGCACATTATATTGTCATGTAGTTGATTCGTGGATCTTAAAACCTTTCAAAAAATAACGCCAACACATGTAATTAATATATTATAACGCTTGTTGCTTTTCAATTCCCTTTCTGATAGAATCTGTGTACCGGTCTAGCTGAAAACACAATTGCATGTGATTAGGAAAAAAATCAGTATAGAGAGAAAGAAGATGAAAAAGGAAGATGATGATTTCATTATCTGAGTAACCGACTCTGTTAATACAGAGTGTTAGTTATATACACCTACCTCACACGAGTCATGTGTGTAAAATGGGTAAATAGACTAAAATACCCTTGGCTAACTAACATAACTACCACATGGCTAACATGGCTAACATAGCCTACTTTAATACTCCCCTCAAGCTGGAGGCCGGAAGATGTCCAACACTCCGAGCTTGGAAAGTAGTGAGTGATACTGAGCTGCTGACAGGTCTTTGGTTAGTAAGTCTGCAAGTTGAATAGCAGAGGTGACATGGTGTGGTGCAAGGAGCCCAAAATTGACTTTTTTGTCGCACAAAATGGCAATCTATTTTTATGTGTTTGGTGCGTTCATGAAATATGGGATTCTCAGCAATTATAATAGCCGCCTTATTGTCACAGAACAATTGGACAGGTTTAGAAATTGGTATCCCTAGTTCTTCGAGAAAGCTTGACAACTTAAAGACTTCTGCTGCCACAGCTGCCATACTTCTACATTCTGCTTCTGCTGAGCTCCTACCAACTTTCTATTGCTTCTTAGATTTCCATGAGATCAGAGAGATCCCTAATTTGACGACATATCCTGTCACAGACCTCTTAGTATAGGGCAGGCTGCCCAATTTGTCACAGTATGCAGTCAAGTTGTCAACTGGCTTTGCATGCAGAAGAACTCCTAGACTTGGTGCTCCCTTGATATACTTGACCACCCTTAAGGCTGCATCCATATAAGATTCCTTTGGAATCTGCATGAACTGGCTCAATGTTTGCACTACAAAGCTAATATCAGGTCGCGTAATTGTTAAATACAAGAGCTTCCCAATCAGCTTCTTATATGCAGTAATGTCTTCCAAATCTGGATCTCCTTGCTTTCCCACATGAGCATCATACTCTATTGTGGTAAGCTTTTGATTCAATTCCAGAGGTGTTGAAACAGGCTTAGAGCCACCCAAACCTACACTTGAAATCAACTCATGTGCATATTTTCTTTGATTTAGTAGAATCCTCTTTTGTGATATGAGGACCTCAATACCATGAAAGTATCTCAGTTCTTCCAAATCCTTCGCCTTGAATTGGCTTTTAATGTCTTCTTAGCATCATTGACTGGTCGAGGACTGATTTTAGTGATCAATAGGTCATCTACATAGACTAGTATGATGACCATATATGAGCCTTGTTTCTTGTTGATGCAAGAGTGACCAAAAGTACTCTATAGGTAGCCATGTGTGATCAAGGCATCTATCAGCTTTATGTTCCATAGTCTTGATGCTTGTTTCAACCCATAGATTGACTTTAGTAGCCTGCAAACCTTTTTCTCCCCCTGTTTATGAAAACCTTGTGGCAAGTCCATGTATACGTCTTCATAAAAGTCACCTTGTAAGAAGACATTGTTTACATCCATTTGATGCAAATTACATCCTTTTGCTGCAGCAACATTGATAATGGTCTTAGTAGTTACCATTTTTGCCACTGGAGAGAAATTGCCATGGTAGTCTAAGCCCTCTTTTTGATTGTAACCTTTAGCCACCAATATGGCCTTAAATCTTTCTACTTCTCAATTGCTTTATGTTTTATCTTATAGACCCACTTTGATCTAATGGAATGCTTCCCTGGTGGCAGATTAACCAACTTCCATGTGGTGTTTTCCTTTAGTGCACTTACCTCCTTCTGCATTGCCTTAACCCATCCTGTTATCTTGGGCAACTTCCTTAAATGAACCAGGTTCAGTGTGTGCTAAGAATGCCTTCAAATAAGATTAGTATCCTACAGTGAGGTTTTCATATGAGAGGCCTTGTGATATTGGATATAAGTTTGTCACAACCCAAATATCTAACCCGGCGTGATGGCGCCTATCATGGAACTAGGCAAACCGACATTCTCAAGATGCTTTCAATATATGAAAGAAATGAGTTAAGGCAATTAAATTAACCGGAGGTTTACATAACAACGAGGTAAAACCCAAAACAAAAATGTGGAATAATAGCCCGACATCGGGGTGTCACTAAGTCATGAGCATTTAACAACCAATAACAGAGTCTACTACAGTCTGTGCAAAATGCCAACACAAGAGAGAAAAGATAATAAGAAAGGAGAAACAAGGTTTGCGGACGCTGTCAGCTACCTCGTAAGTCTCCGTAATCAACTCGTGCACGAACTCAGCGACCGCCAGAACTGTACACTCCTGGATCTGCACATGAAGTGCAGAGTGTAGCATGAGTACAACCAACTCAGCAAGTAACATAATTAAATAAGGAACTGAGAAGCAGTAATGAGCTATGTAAATACAGTTCATTTCAGAAGTTTTCAATAAAGAATGAACGTGCTTTCAAATCCGGCAGTTTAGGTCAAATTAGTTCGAACTCAAGTAAACCATATATAAATATTCCAGAAAGTTCAAAAAAACAACATATAACAACTAAGTGCAACAATAATTAAAAGTAAGTACACCCATATCAAGGCAACAGTCACTCAACTCATCTCAACAGCTCATACGCTCGGCTCTCAACCCTCATTACTCACTCTCAAAAGATACCTGCGCTCACTGGGGGTGTACAGACTCCGGAGGGGCTCCTTTAGCCCAAGCGCTATATTGCTGCAGCATGCAGCCCGATCCAATCTTGTTGCGGTAATCAACCCGATCCATATATATATATATATATATATATATATAGCCCGAAGGCTTGTTGTGGCGAAACCCAATGCATATACATAAATATAGCCATAAGGTTTGTTGTGGCGTGCAACCCGATCCATATACCTCGCATAGCTCATAGCTCGGCACGTAGGACCTATCTCAGTCACTAACCTCCCCAGCCTCTCGGGCTCACAAAAATCATAATATTCAGCCCAAACTAAGAATACAACAAGTATTAACAAGAAATGAGGGAGAAGGAAGATATGATACACAAGTAAGATGGTGAATGAGTACAAGACAATAATTAGCAGTCAATTCAACAAGTATACGACCGATGCGGGTCCCAACAATGATATCATATGACCTAAGCATGGTTTCTAACATGAAATGTAGTCAAATTGCCAAAAGACCAGAAAATAGGTAATAACAATGGGCTATCGACTTCATAGTCTCACGGGACTGACCAGGTCACAATCGCACGCTCACACATATGTCACCTCCAATTGATCACATCATACAATTTCAGGTTTCATACCCTCAAAACCAGATTTAAGAATGTTACTTACCTCAACTGCACAAAAATCCTACTTCGAAATGCCCTTTCATCTCGAATCGGCCTCCAAATGCATCGAATATATCCACAAACAATACGAGATAATCAATATAGGCTAAAAGGATCGATTTCACAAGAAAACTACTAAAATATAGCCCAAAATCCGAAATCGGCTCAACCCACCCCCCGGCCCACGTCTCGAAGCCCGACGAAAATCAAAAAACTCAAAAGCCCATTCTCTCACGAGTCCAACCATACCAAATTTATCAAAATTCGACCTAATTTGCCCCTCCAAAACCCAAAAATTCACTCTCTAATTCTCAAGCCCTAATCTCTCAAATCTCACCTCAAAAAGTCACTATCTAGGTGTAAAATCAGTGGACAAACACCATTATTGAAGATAAATAGGCACAAGGAACTTATCTCAGTGATCCCTTCGAAGATATCCTAAAAAAAACTCAAAGTTCGAGTTCCAAAATGTGAAAGCGGGGAAAAATCTCGAAATCTTCTATTTATAGGTTCTGCCCAGACTTTTCGCACCTACGGCTTCATATGCGCATCTGCGTACAAAGCTCCTATTTTGCGTAAAACCCACTTAAACACTGCCTCCACTTCTGCGATCAAGTGACCGCATTTGTGCTCTTTGTGGGTGCAAGAATCACATTGTACCTGCGGTCCAAACTCACACTTGCGCCACTAAATCCACTTCTTCAACCATCGCAGGTGCGGGAATGCCATCGCACCTGCGCCCTCTGACCAAATCCTTCTTAGCCGCATTTGCAATCCAAGCCTCACTTCTGCGGGGTCGCACCTGCTGTTCCCACTCCTCAAGTGCGGTTACACCAGTAGCAGCAGCACTTCAGCTGCAATTCCTCAACCCTTATCAAGCCGTCAACCACCCGAAATCATCCCGAGGCCCTCGAGACCTCAACCAAATATACCAACATGTCCTATAACCCTATACGAACTAAGTCGAACCTTCGAATCCCTATAAACAATATCAAAACACCAAATTATACCCCGATTCAAGCCTAAAGAACTTCTAAACTTCCGAATTCCACAAACGACGCCGAAACCTACCAAAACACATCCGATAGACCTCAAATTTTACACAAGTCAGAAATGACACCACGAACCTACTCTAACTTCCGGAAATCCAATCTGACCCCCATATCAAAATTTCCACTACTGGCCAAAATTGCCAAAATTCCAACTTTCGCCAATTGAAGCCTAATTCTACTACGAACCTTCTAATCATGTTGCGGACGCGCTCCTAAGTCCAAAATCTCCTAACGGAGCTAACTGAACCATCTAATTCAAATCCGAGGTCTTTACATACTAGTCGACATCCAGTCAACTTTTACAACTTAAGCTTCCAAATTAAGAGAGTAAGTGTCTCAATTCACTCCGAAACTAATCCGGACCCTAACCAATAAACCCGGTAAGACATAATATGGTTTTAAAGCACAAAAGAAGCAGAAATGGGGGAAACGAGGCTCAACTCTCGAAACGGCCGTCCGAATCGATATAAGGTTGTTGCTTGTGAATTTGCCTTTTTTCACATAATCCTTTAGCCATATAGGTGGTCTAGAAAGTCTTGTTGATTTTCTGACAATCAATCACAACATCTACTCCAGGTGAGATACCTTTATCTTCTCCCAATGCATCTGGAGCTAAAGGATCTAAATTAATGTTGCTAATATCTACCTCTTCCCGATTCTGTGATGATAACTAATCAACACTGTCTGTAGGTAATTCTTCATGTAGCTGATTTTGTGGTTCTGTTTTTGTGATGATTGTATATGTACTTTGAACTAGTGTAGGGGTATTATGAGAATTAGGTTGAAATGTGTTAGGATTAGAGGGTATCTCAATAGGTATTAGTTCAGGAGGATCTTGTGGGAATATGTCATCTAGGTCTGAAGTCATTCCTCTGAAAGGAAATACTTGTTCTCTGAATGTGACATCTTTGCTCACTAAAGAAGTTCTGTTCTCGAAATCATAACATGTAGCCTTTTTGAGTTTCTGAATATCCTATTAGTACAGTCCTCATAGCTCTTGGATCAAATTTGTCTCCTCTTGGCAGAGTTCTTGCAAAACATAAACAACCAAAAACCTTCAGATGCTCAATCTTAGCTGGTTTCTTATAAAGAACTTCATAAGGTGATTTTTCTGATAGAACAGAAATTGGCAATTTGTTTATCAAGTACTCTGCTTTTTTAACACAGTCTCCCCAAAATCTGTTTGGCAAGGAGCTTTAAAACTTCAAGGCTCTAGCTACTTCAAGTATATGCCTGTATTTTCTTTATACCACCCCATTTTGTTAGGGTGTGTATGGACAACTACTTTGATGCACAATTCTTAATGAAGCCAATAACTCACTACATTTTGAATTAAATGATTCAGTGCCATTATCCGATCTCAATTTTTTGACATTCAAACCAAATTGATTTTGCACCATAGTAAAGAAATCATTCAATACTACAACTACTTCACACTTGGACTGTAACAAACATAACCAAGTATATCTGCTAAAAGCGTCCTCCAGATTTACAAAGTAGTATTTTCTGTCATATGTTGGTATCTTGTGAGGACCCCAAACATCTACGTGCACAAATTGAAAAATCTGATATGTTCTACTAATACTAGGCTGAAAAGGTAGTCTATTTTGCTTTGCTAAAGGACACACTTCACAACTATGTTGTAACTTGGTATCCACCTTATTCTTTAATAGAGGAATATGTTGCACCGCAACAGTTGAAGGAGGACCTAATCCCCTATGCGAAAGTGCTGAATCTTCTTGTACTTGCACAACACTTGCTGCTATAGCTGGGAATTCTCTATTGAGCTTCTTCTTCAGTAGATACAAACTATTCTTTACCAATCCCCAAAACCTTCTCACTGTAGAGACCCTGAAATACACAGAAACCAGGGAAGAATGCAACACAATATGACAAATCCTTAGTCAGTTTAGAAACCGACATTAGATTGAACTTAAAATCAGGGACATGCAATACATCTCTTAGTGTCAAATCCTCTAATATCTTCACATTTCTTGTGTTTACTACATGACATTTTCCTCATGTAGGTACTTCATACCATTTTTATCTTTGTTTTCAATCTTTCTTATATTATCTAACAGTTCTTTATAAGGTGTAACATGATGTGAGCACTAGTATCTATTATCCAATCATAGTCAAATACCTTGGACAATAATGAAGTTATACCTACTATTAAAGTAAGACAGTCACCTGGATCATTATTTGGTTTGTTCAAAAGTCCCAACACCTGTTTGTATTGATCTTCTGTGAAGCTGATACGGATTTGTATCGAAAATACGGATATAGCAAACACACGAAATTAAAAATAAGAGCTAGACCTACAATTGAATGGAAGAACAAGAACCAATTAGGACATAGCCTAATTACCTCTATGAACACAATCAATTGTAACCCTAAGTTATGAAAAACCCCAAAAGATTGGCAACTCTTGAAAACCCGGATAAAGTATTTAAGCAATTAAATATTCACTACTAATTGCTCACCAACTAAGACTAATCAATCACTAATGAAAGCATAAATAAATCAATAAAGGAATTAAAGGCAAATAAATGCATTAATTTAAAGATAAGGATATAGTGTGAGACTTACATGTCTTCAAGTTTATCATTCATCAAGTCTACCTAAAATAAAAGGCTAAAGGGCTATTTATACTAGAGTGGGCATTTGGCTACAAATGATCCAAATACCCCTAAGCTAATTCTAAGAATCTTAGTCAATTATTACAAATATAATCTTCTTGATCTTGACTCCTTTAAAGCACTCCAATGTTATGATGTTGATTTTGAAATTGTTAGGCATGCTCATCCGGCATGTATCATCCTCCCC
>ML250837.1:34977-56102 GCA_005239495.1 Nicotiana undulata | reverse complement strand
CCCCCCCGAAAGAAATTCGTCCTTGAATTTGGACCTTGCTAAAACAAGAAAGGGGCAAATATAAATACCAAGTCAATCACAATCAAAGCAATGTACATCCAAGCTAAAAGATCAAATATCACAAGCTTGCACTCAAAAGTGACACTCTTATGATATAGCCAAGTGTCATAATCTATAAAGAACACATCTTTAACACAAATGACACAAACTTGACTATAGGGAAAGTAATACTCATGAGAAGAATCAAGAGAGTGTAAAGTTTCATGCTTCCAACAAAACTATAATCTTGTAAAATCCTCGACAAAGTGTACACTTTTCTGGTATAACCAAGTGTCATAAAAAGCAATAAAAATCGTACTCTCCAATCCAAAGAAAGACTCTTTACCATGATAAGAAACAACTCCGGGGTCAAACATAATTTTTAATCCTCAAATATCTACACACTTTCCAACAACTTCACATGATAACTTAAGAGACATGCCAAGCTCATCATGAATCATCATATAAAGAATACCACAATACTCAATGTTAAAAGTCTTTACCTCAATGGCCTAAGATAAACACAAAATAAGCATAAGCCAAACGTACGTACCATTCTTGCTTTTGGGCAAAACAAAAAGCTATTGACAAAAAGTATGCCAAAGTGTTAGTTCAAGGCCTTTCTTACCCTTAGCAAATTTCTCTTGTTGAACCTTCACAAAACAATCAATAAAGTTAGGTTCTTTCTGCTCAAAATGGTCACTTAAAACACCAAAATAAACATTCTTACATTTTCTCATAGAAGCATTAGCAAAATCCAATGAGAATGTTCTTCCAAAAGTAGGAATAAGATAAGTAAAGCACTTAATACTAGTGATAGCATCAAAAACTTTATTTTCCTTTTCACGCTCAACAACTTCATCACATAAATATTCATAAGAGTCATCAAGACCAATTACATGAGAAGTCAACTCATTAGAATACAAATGGAAGTTTTCTTCTTCTATATTTATGTCATTGTAAATCATCTCCACACTTACCTTTGCTTATTTCACCACACAAATTGAATCTTTTTGCCAAAGAAATGAAAATAGAATCAAAAGACTCATCAACACATTCTTCTTGACTCATTACTTCATGAATGTCAAAACTATCTTCCATCAAGGTTAAAGTAGAGTCAAAAGAATCATCACATGTATCATCCCATAAAGGTGGGGTATCATAATATTCAACATCACACACATCACTAGCTAAGGATCCATTAAACAAAGAACTAGAATCATCCAATAATGCACAAGAACTCCTAGCTAGTTGCAAGCCATAACTATTTTTCTCATTACAAGATAAAGAAGTATCAAACTCATCAATTTCATAGCTATCTTTCAAAATCGAAGTGTCACCACAATCAACTAAAGTATCATGAGTAGAAGGATAAGCTATTTTACCTTAAAGTTCTTCTAAAGTGAAATTCTCTTGAACTTGTTCATTACATTTCAAAAGTTCTCTTGAAAAGGAAGCTTGATCGTTTTCCAAGTTCATCAAAGTAGATTGAACTTCACTTGATGGCTCGTCTCCAAAAATTCCTTCACAAGATACAAAACAACTAGAGAAAGAAAAAAGGTTATTAGCATTAGAATAAGGAAAATCCTCCCACTCTTTTTGTTTTCCCTCTTTCTTGTCTCTCATTTTTTTCAAGCTCTTCACTCTTGACTTGTGACAACTCACTCACTTCACTCCACACTTCCTCTCCTTTTTCAACTCTAGAGTTGTCACTTTTCTCTCCCTCACTTTTCTCTTTCTTTTGTCTCTCATCCTTATTTTGTCTCTTTGCATTTTTCAAAGATGTTCTCAATCTCATTTGGCCTCTTCCCCTTTGGTTCACTTCATTCCTCCTATATTTATCATTGAAAACTTGTTGGATGTTGTCCAACTCATTCAATGTGTCCTCTTGATCATGTTGAAAAAGTGGGTTGTTCATCATTCGAGGTTCTTGAGGTGAGTGGTGGAAGGGGATTGTCCCTCCTTGGTTTGTACTTGAGGCATATGTTGGGGAAGTAGATTCATTGGTGGTCTAGGTAGTGGTGAAGTTTGAGAAGGTTGTAGTTGAGGTACTTGTGGTGGTTGATATGTGATTGTGGGTTGTAGTTGGTGTTGGTAGTAGGTAGGTGGTCGGTAGTTTGGTGGAGGAAAATAAGGCCCCTTTGGTGATTGTGGTTGCTTTGGTAGATTTTGTCATATTTGGATAAGTTGGTTATGTTGCGGCTTTCCTCTTTGAAACATTTGTCGCACTTGTGAAGGAGAGGGTGTAGTAGAGGAATTAGTAAGCGTCATACTACTCTCCCTTCCTTGTCGCCTCAAGTGCATCATGGAATTCAACCTTGCATTCGTTTTGTGTTGCCATATGGTAAAATTGGTAACCTTCTCACTTATGTCATAAAGCATAGAGACAACATCATGCATCGGAGTCTCACTCCTTGGATCACAATTAAGACTAGAAGTTTGTCCGCACTCCATGATACCTACAAAACGAGCAAACAAGTTGGTAGTAAAAGTCCTCACTTGATGCCGCACAACCCTCGTGTATCACACCTTGCACCGATTGACTTTTGCGTGCTCAAGTCCTATTCACTCTTGCCTTTTTCCGCTCAAGTAGTGAATATCAAAATTGCTAGCAAACTTAAGTTCCAAGGTTTCACAACAAGTTCCAACCATCTTCGGGGTGAAGTGGAAGTTGTGTTTTCACAAGGACGGACAATTAAAAGCAAACAGACTTGAGCCAAACAATTCACAACGAAAATAAAGAGAAAAAACACGAAAGAAATAGCACGAAATAAAATAAAGCACACAAAGAAACTAGAAATAAACTCAATATGAACTAATATCAAGTTAATCTAGTTAAGAGTTAAGTTTACTACAAATTGAAAACAAAGAAAAGAAAAGAAACTAGAAAACTAGACCCCCTGTTTCAAATTGTGGTCATATTCGCAAAACTGGCTATTCTTGTAACATTGGTCAGATTTGCAAAGACTGGCCACATCTGTAAAACTGGATAGTTTCACAAGTGCTGGCAGAACTGCAGACTGTGGGTAATCCTTCTGAGTAAGCCAACTGTGTTGTAGAACCCTACTGAAACCAAACCAATCTAAGTGCAAGACAACAATAGAAGCACTTGAATTGGATTATCGCCTTCTCACTTCTTCAGCAAATTCCCCCTGGACTAGCAGAAAACCAAGTTTCAACTCAAGCTTGTACGTCCACAATTTGGAGACTCAACTCCTCAACTGCCTAGGAACAACTTAAATCAATTTCTGCAAGCCGCAAAACTTAATGCTAAAAGCAGCAACGACAAAAGAGAATTTCCAGCTATCAATCTACTCCCAGAATTTTCCATAAACAGTTGCAAGTTGCAGCAATGTTTAAGGATTGTCCAGAATCTAGACTCAAGAACCAACTGCAGAAATCTCGAAGTTGGACATAGTCAACTTTAGCAGAGCAGGGAACTGCTTAATCTGCGGCTTCCTCAAACTTGTTTGCAGCAGTTGTAGCTTCAGGTAAGCCTTACCTTTCTGCTCAAAATCTGTTTTCAAAACAGCTCCAAAGACAAGTAACTGCAACTAGGAATCCACTCACAACAGAATCATCTAAACCATTTGTAATCAACTGAATTCAACAGTGCAGAAAAAACCAGCTCAAACTGTGTGGTTTTAGCAGCTCACACAATGTAGAAACAGTGCACGAATTGCAGTTCAATTGCTGCAGATTTTCTGTGGAACTGCTGCTCAACTAGTGCAGAAACAGGACAGGTTTTTAGGCTGCAACAGTAGAAACAGAAATTTTCAGCTCGGAATGTCGACCTCAACAATAGAAACAAAGTATTGGAATCACAACAGCATTGAATTAGAACCTCAGCAGTTGGAACAACTATACCAAAGCCTTTAGTTCAGTCACAATTCGTACAAGGAGCTCGAGTCGAACTTACGAAATTCTCCTCAAATATTCAGACTAACTCTCCAAGTAATAACAGTAGAAACAATTACAAGGCAATAGTTCAGAACTGAGTTATCAGATCTTCTTCTTAAATCTACTGCTCAATCAGTAGCAACAATCAGTTAATCAAGTAGGAAGCAACGCGAGTTGGATTCACTGATTCAAATCACTTAACTATGAACACTCGAGTAGAATTTCAGTTCTTAAACTCAAGGAACCAAACCAAAATGTTGCGATGAATGAACTTCAGAAAATCAAGCAAGATTGATCTTAATAGTACCAAACCTGCGTGAAGATGATTTGAAGTTCGAGGCGACAAATCAGTTGCAAATGACTCCTAGCGGATGAAGAACACAACTACAATTTTGTCGAATCCGCCTCAGAATCTTTCGATTCGTCACTCAACTAACCTTCACCAATGGAGCTCAAATTTTGGACTACAAACTCCCAACAATAGCTCAAACAAAACTCTGAAATCAATTTGTTCAAAAACTGATGAAATCGACGAACCCTAGGTCGTCTTCTTCTTCGGAATCAGTTTGAAAAGTTTTGACTCAAAACCCTAGCAAATCAGCTCAAATCGACTCCAAATCTTCCGATTTCATCTAGTATCAGCGTTCCAACTATAATTCGAACACCCAATCGAATTCGAAGTCCTAATTTTCAGATTTCAAACGAACCTCGCTTCTCCAACAGTCGACAATGGAGTTTTCGGCATGGAATTCGAAGTTTAAACCCAAGTAATCCAATAATTTCTACTGTTATTATAGAGTTTCAGCAGATTCAACAGCTTCAGAATAAAAATCGAGCTCAGATAGTTCAAAACCCAATCGATTTAATCATTAATCAGATAAACACATACAGTGAAGATAATACCCGGATGAACAGTAAACTTGCTATTTTTGGATTTTTGGATTTTTTTTTAATTTTCTGATTTGTCGATAATCAAAACAAAGACCCAAGGATTGACAAACAATCCAAAACCTCCACTCTGATACCAAGGTGATACGGATTTGTATCGAAAATATGGATATAGCAAACACACGGAATTAAAAATAAGAGCTAGACCAACAATTGATTGGAAGAACAAGAACCAATTGGGACATATCGTAATTACCTCTATGAACACAATCAATTGTAACCCTAAATTATGAAAACCTTCAAAAGATTGACAACTCTTGAAAACGGATAAAGTATTTAAGCAATTAAGCATTCACTACTAATTGCTCACCAACTAAGACTAATCTATCACTAGTGAAAGCATAAATAAATCAATAAAAGAATTAAAGGCATAAACATAAATGCATTAATTTAAAGATAAGGATATAGTGTGAGACTTGCATGTCTTCAAGTTTATCATTTATCAAGTCTACCTAAAATAAAAGACTAAAGGGCTATTTTTGCTAGAGTAGGTATTTGGCTACAAATGACCCAAATACCCCTAAGCTAATTCTAAGAAGCTTAGTCAATTATTACAAATATAGTCTTCTTGATCTTGACTCCTTTAAAGCACCCCAATGCTATGATGTTGATTTGGAAATTGTTAGGCATGCTCATCCGGCATGTATCAGAAGCAATGCCCCTGTATCTGTGTAGTGGTGTTAGAACTCCCTCCATCTCCAGATGATACATTAACATATCCCTTCACACCAGAGTTCTGAGGCTTTTTCTTGCTTTTAAAGTCTGGTGGATAACCTATAATCTTGTAACAGTTCTCCTTCAAATGACCTTTGTAACCATGGTAGTCACATATGAGACCTTGTTTCTTGTGGTCTTGAAACCTTGTCCTCTTCCAGCCAACATAGCTAAAGGTTCCTTATCTAAATTAGCTACACTAAGTGTTCGTTGACTGTGTTCCTGAACTGCTAATGCATGTGATTGATTCACACTTAACACAGGTGTTTTAAGAAGGATCTCACTTCTCACATGATTGTAGCTTTCATTTAAACCAACAAGGAATTGCAATAAGCGTAAGTTTTTAAATTGATCTAGAAAATGCCTAGTTTATTCACAATCACATCCCGTTCCTGGCACTGTTAAATCCATTTCATCCCACAAATCCTTAATTTTTGTATAATAGGATGTTATAAAGTCTCTACATTGATTGAGATTTCTTATTGTTGTCCATAAGTGATAAAACCTAATAAGGTTCGATTTGTTAGAACGTTCCTTAAATTCATTTCATATCTTCCTTGCATCTGATAAGTAGATGCTGTTTGGCTGCAATTCAGTAGATACAATGCGACCAATCCATGAAAGCACCACAACGTTACATCGTTCTGATTGATGCGCTAATTCCTCACTGTATGAGCTTTCAGACAGGTTCCATCTATGAACCCTAACTTGTTTTTCACCAATAATGGCATTCTCATCGATCTGCTCCATAACGCGTAGTTTTCATGTCCTGTGAGCTTGATATCATTCAATGCTATTCCAGGAGTGTTAGTTTGTTGTAAAAACAGTGGGTGATTGTGATCAATTTGTAGATTTTTAGTCTCCGCTATGATAGACCAGCTTAAGCTTCGAAAATAGCCGTCAACTGGAATTTTGAAATCTTCGATCCATATCAAATCGCCCGCTCTGTTACCATGATAGAATCTGTATACAGATCTAGCTAAAAACATAATTGCATGTGATTAGAAAGAAAATTAGTATAAAGAGAAGAAGATGAAAGATGAAGATGATGATTTCATTATCTGAGTAACGACTGTGTTAATACAGAGTGTTAGCTATATACAGCTACCTCACACGAGTCACGTGTGTAAAATGGTAAAATGACTAAAATACCCCTGACTAACTAACATAACTACCACATGGCTAATATACCCTACTTTAATACTTTCCCAGCCTTCCAATTTATCGTATAGGACCTATAAATTCATAATATTATAAGTACAATGGAGAACACAGGGAGAAATAAGTACATATAGAAATTTTTTGAGGTGAGGAATAAAGTTATTGCATCGCAGAATATATCTGTATAAAGTTATACTTTAGAGCATTTGGATTCATTGTCACTAGCAAAGCACGCAGATGGAATTAACGAAATAATATCTTGGTTCATATGAAAGGAGTATTACCAATGTATGTACTTGATATAAAGTGGTTAAATGTTGCTCCCAAGATTTCTGGAGTATAATCCTAGCTCCTTCACAGACAACGAAAAATAATACTAGTATTACACCAATTGTCAAAATTAAATGCAAACTAAATGGAAATATTTTTTTTAAAGGGAGAGTGGAAATATTATCTAATATGAAATAGTTGAAAAGTATTAAAGATGAAGGTACTAGCTAGAATAACACTTAACGACAATTAACAATAAAAGAAGAGACACAAAATGTCAAAATTAAAATTGTTGAAAAATATTAAAGATGCAACAGAGTTGATTATTAATAAAAGAAGAGATTAGGTTTCGAACGTGAAATACCCGTTCATGTTGTCTTCAAAGTAAATTTTCAAGTAGCAAATACCGTCCTACTTCCAAATTAAAATACACAAACTAGTCGTAAATCTTCTAAATTGTGCTTCTCAAATACAAGTTTTAAGGAATTCTAGAGTTAATAGAAAACTTTGGATGAGAGTTCTATAATAGACTTAACGGATGAAGTTACGGAAACTCAGTCATATGGAAACTTAACTCATGATTCATTGGACTGGTGAAGTAATATCTATACAGAGTAAAATAACTAATGCTCCTTCTTATAAGGAATAAATGTGTCGAACTAATCAAGTGATATTTCCACAGATTTCGAGCTTCTATTTTTATTGCCCCAGTTATATATCCAATCAGATGAACATTTCTAACTTCATTAAGGCCTCATTTGTTTACACTTAATGAAGGTCTGAATCTTAATCATTCAGATCTCAGACATTAAGTGCGTTTGTTTTTAAAGTCTGAATCTTAAATTATTCAGATCTTAATCATTAAGTGTGTTTGTTTTTTTAATTTCATAACCACTTAATGGGTCTGAATAGGTCTATATGATTAAGATCTACAACAGAGACTTAATTTCATTAAGATCCTATCACATATTCATTATTAAATGCCGTCGCCGCCTACCATTATCAACAACCACCATGCCACCCCCACCACCTTTACTAAACCACTCCCACCACCACCACCACCAACACGCCACCATCATCCTCAATCATAGCCGCCACCATTATCGACCATCACCACTCACTATCCCCACCACTCTGATCACCATATATCATTCTCACCCACAATTAACACTCATCCACCTCAACTACCACAATTGACCACCCCATCACCATCAACAACCACAACCAACACTACCTATTATTATAACCTACCACCACCCACCACCCACCACCACCTTTCTCAGTCACAACTACTACCACCACCCGCCATTATTAACTATCACCACCCACCACCACCATCCTCAATCATAATATCCACCGCTACCAATCACTACTAGCTACTAGCATGAACCACCATCATCAACCAAAACTACCACCAACCACCGTCTTTGGTCGGCATTCACTCGTTAGCCATCACCACCAACAACTATCATATTTTAAAAGCTATATATTTTATTGATAGAATATTAGATTAGTTAGTATTTTATTTGAATTTATGTTTATTAATATTCAGATAAAGATAAATTTTATACATTCAGATGTAAAAAATCAAACATTCTTAGCTATTTCTATTCAGATCTTACTACACATCTTAATATATTCAGATGTGCATTCAGATTCAGATGTCTTAATCTTAATACACATCTTAATATTCAGATGTCTTAATCTTAATACACATTTTAATATTCAGATGTGTATTTAGATTCAGACGTCTTAATCTTAAAAAAAACAAATGAGGCCTAATTCAGATCGGGCGGTAAGATGGGAAGTCAATATTGGTGGTTGTTACAATCTTTCAACGTTAACTCAAGGACACAAACGCACTTGTTGATAAGCTTGGAGAATGTTGTGGGATAGATTCGAACATGATCAAAATATATCTCTTTTTCAATAGAGGAAACTCCTTAATTTCAACAATGTCTTCCTCCTTATTTTAGAAACCTTTTAACTGCATAAAGGTTAATAATGTTGATTTGAAATTGAAGAAGAAAGGATTGAATACCGCATTCCCTTGAATAATGGTGGCAGATGGTTAAAAGAAATTAGTTATCCATCCATATTATTCATTAAAAAATAGGTTAGATAGCGAACTTCTTAAAAAGGGTCAAACATAGATAAAAATCACATTATCCACTTAGAAAATGGATAACCAATGAATAACTAACTCATTTAATTTTTACATTTCTAAAGCTCAAATTGAGGGTTTCTCAAGTTTGGGAGACTTTGGGAGATAATATGAATATACATATTATCCATTCATTAACCCGTTTTTATTCGTATTAAATATGAGTCGGATCGGATAATTTATTCATTTTTTATTACTTATTTTTGACCCGCCATATCGGACCCAACCCACTCGTTGCCACCTCTACTCTTGACAATTAAATGGTCCAAATATACTCCTAACCTACTAAAATTCAAAAATACCACCACATGGCTTCCGCCATTAGTGCGAGGAAATATTTGGACCTTTTTAATTATTTAGAGATATATTTGAACCAGAAGATAATAGGGAGGCTATTTATAACTATGATGACCCGAAAGGTCATCCCATGTATTTCTAGCTAATTTTGTGTTCCGAAGTCATAAAAACATCCTTCTATATGACCTCGATTTGCGTGCGCAGCCCCGGCGTGTAGCCGGGAAGTCTTTATGTGAAAAACTAAAGAAAATGATAATTTTGTGTTGAAATTTGCATTGAGTTGACTTTGATCAACATTTTTGGTAAACAGACCCGAACCCGTGATTTGACGGTCCCGAAAGGTCCGTAGAAAAATATGGGACTTGGGCGTATGCCTGGAATCGAATTCCGAGGTCCCAAGTCCGAGAAATGAATTTTTAAAAGAAATCGTTTTCTGAAAATATAAGTGATTTTTGAAAGTGAATTTATATGTGAAGTCTGTGGTATCGGGCCCGTATCTTCGTTCCGGAGCCCGGTACAGGTTCAATATGATATTTATGTCATATATGTGAAGTTTGGTAAGAAACGGAAGTCATTTGACGTGATTCGTACCATAAATGCAAAGTTTGATATTTTAGAAGTTTTTGGAAAATTTTCATTGATTTTGGAGTTTAATTCGATGTTTATGATGTTATTTTGGTAATTTAATTACATGAATAAGTCCGTAGGATATTTTAGAGGCTGTGTGCATAATTGGTTTGGAGTCCCGAGGGCTCGGGTGTGTTTCAGATAGGCGTCAGGGTGTTTTTGAACTTAAAAATCTGGTGTTTTGGGTCAGGTCTGGTGTTTTGTGCTATGCGAATGCATAGTATTAGCCGCGAACGCATATCACAAGTCTGGGAAGCGGGTGGAAATTACTCTATGTGAATGTTCACATAAGGGGGTGTGAACACATAGGTGTAGAGAGGGTTGGGGCAGGGCAGTCTTTACTCAGTGCGAACGCACCCATGTGGATGCGATCGCGGAGTGTGGGTCAGGGGCATCTATGCGATCACATAGGTTAGGTCACGAACACATTGCCCTAGGGGGAGCTGGGGGATGGGTTGACCGTTACACTGTGCGAACGCGGCCTCAGGCTCGCGAACGCATAGGCCAAGGAAGCCAGACCTACGCGAACGCGTAGGGTATTTTTCACCCAGTCATTTCTTTTGCCTAAAAACAGAACACTTACGGGATTAAACCCAATTTTCATAACTTCTTCTTCTTCACACCACCTTGGGCGATTTTTGAAGGGAAACTTCACCATAACTTCATAGGGTAAGTAATCTTAGACTCATTCTCTTCCATTTTTATCAACACCTATTAGATTTCTAGGCCTAAAACATGAGTTTAAGGGTAGAAAAATTAGGGATTTGGGTAGAGTTAGTGCCATTTAATTAATTGGGAATTTGACCTCATTTTAGGGTCAGATTTTAAAACAAATTACATATTCGGGCTCGTGAGTGAATGGGTGATCGGGTTTTGGTCCAAACCTCGTGTTTTGACCAAGCGGGCCCGGGGTCAATTTTTGGATTTTTGGGTAGAATGTTAGAAAATCTATAATTAAGCATTGGAATTGAATTATTTAGCGTTTATTGATGTTATTGAGTCAATTATGTCTAGATACAATGCTTTCGAAGTCGGGTTCAAAAGGAAAAGAGGTGCTTGAGGCTTGATTTTGATCGTGGAAGTCGAGGTAAATGTTTGGCCTAACCTTAGCTTGAGGGAATAGGTGTTGAATCTTATTTGCTACATTATTATACCATGTTTAATGTATAGGTGAGGTTACAAGTACCTATATGCTGTTGTCAAGCATGCTCGTGAGTCGGGTATTATGAATTATGGGATTTTCATTGAGATTTATTGTGTTACAGATTGAACTTCAATTTGTAGTTATTCATTTTTGAAAATTCTTGGTTGTGATTACTGTTGAGTATTTGTTTGGTTGAGGAATATTTTGATAAGTTATACCCTTGTGTAAGATTGATTATAGCAGTGTCCCTTGCCGGGACGGTATTATTTCTGTTGATTGTTCCCTTGCCGGGATGTTGTGATTTATGGTTCTTGTTGTTGATTTTTCCTTGACAAACTGTTGTTTATGATATTTTAGCACGAGGGGACATTCCGTGCCATGTTTATGATATTTTAGCACGTCAGGACATTCCGTGCCATGTTTATGATATTTTAGCACGAGGGGACATTCCGTGCCATATTTATGATATTTTAGCACGAGGAGACATGCCGTACCGTTTTTATTTACTTATTTGAGGATGAGAGTAAAAGCACGAAGGGTGATGCCGTGCACTTGCTTGTTTTGTGTTGTTAATTCCTGTTGTTATTTTGATACTTAAACTGTTGCTTCGTTATGTTATTCCAGTAATTGTTACCCCTTTTCCCCAGCATGTTTTCCCCCGTTTTTGTACTTAACTGTTTACTTCCTGTCGTTATTTCTTTTATATATTATTAAATTGCACAAATGATATTATTTGTCGTGTCCTAGCCTTGTCACTACTTCGCCGAGGCTAGGCTCGGCACTTACTCAGTACATGGGGTCGGTTGTATTGATACTACACTCGCACACCTTTTCATTGTGCAGATCCTGGTACAGGACCCAGTGGATATTGAGTTAGGCGGCTTCCTTCAGTCCACTCGGAGACACTGAGGTAGTCCTGCAAGCGTCCGCAAGCCTTGGCGTCCCCTTCCACTTTCCTTTATTTCTATTTTTAGTACTTCAGAAAACAGATGTATTATTTCTTTCAGACTGTTATATGTACTTATCATAGATAGTCCGTGACATTGTGACTCCAAAGATCCGGGTGTGGTTATTTTGATGATTCGTAAAATTTGTGGATTTAGTTATGTATTTCTTTTATTCGTTCTCATTTCAAGCTTTTATTTATGGAAAGGGGTCGTATCTTACTTGCTCTTATTTAATAATAAAGGTTTTAATAAATGTGAGCAATTACGTTGGCTTGTATAGCGGGTTCAATGTTAGAATCCATCACGATCCCGATGGTGGGAATTTCGGGTCGTGACAGGTTGGTATCAGAGCACTAGGTTGCCTAGGTCTCACAAGTCACAGACAAGCTTAGTAGAGTCTGAGGGATTGGTACGGAGACGTCTGTACTTATCCCCTAGAGGCTGCAAAGTTAGGAATAACTTCACATCTATTCATCTCTGTCGTGTGATTTGAGTTCTAAATGCTAATTGAGTTTCTATTCTACTCTCTCGCAGATGGCGAGAATGCGTGCTTCCTCATCCACCGATCAGCAGCCCGATCCTCCAGTTGCAGCTCCTACGAGGGGCCGAGGATGAGGCCGAGGTCGGGGAAGAGCTCAGCCCAGAGCAATAGCCCTAGTGGAGGATCCTCAGGTAGAGTTTGACAATGAGTTTCCTGCTTAGACAGTTCCGATTGGACCCGCTCAGGTCCCAGAGGGGTTCATTGCCACCCAGGTACTTCAGGACGCTCTAGTCCGCTTAGTGGGCCTTATGGAGAGCGTGGCTCAGGCCGGTCTACTTCCTACAACACCAGCCATCTCTCAGGCTGGGGGAGGGGCCCAGACTCCTGCCACCCGCACACCAGAGCAGTTAGCTTCTCAGTTCCAGACTCCAGCACCTCAGACAGCAGGAGTAGCTCAGCCGGGTATTGTGGCACATGCCATTGAGGGAGTAGCTATGTCTGCCGATGCCTTATGGAGATTGGATCGATTCACCAAGCTATTGCCTACTACTTTTAGTGGTGCACCATCAGAGGATCCCCAAGATTACTTAGACAGTTGCTATGAGGTTCTTCGGAACATGGGGATCGTGGAGACCAATGGGGTCGATGTTGCTGCTTTCCGCCTTTCTGGTCCCGCCAAGACTTGGTGGAGGGATTATTTCTTGACCAGGCCAGCTGGATCTTCGCCTTTGTCTTGGGCTCAATTCTCCGAGTTGTTCTTGGAGAAGTTTCTACCAGTTACCCAGAGAGAGGATCTTCGGAGGCAGTTTGAGCGTCTCCAGCAGGGTTCTATGACAGTTACCCAGTATGAGACCCGGTTTATCACTTTGGCCAAACATGCTATTATGATACTCCCCACTTATCGAGAGAGAGTGAGGAGGTTTATTGAGGGGCTAGCTCAGCCGATTAGACTTCAGATGGCCAGAGAGACAAATACTGATATTTCATTTCAGGAGGCAACCAATGTGGCCAAGCGAAATGAGATGGTATTATCACAGGGCAGTGGTAAGAGGTCTAACAAGAGGCCTCATCATTTTGGCCGATTCAGTGGTGCCTCATCTGGAGGCAGAGATTCTTTTGACATAGGTCATCCTCCCAGACCATTCCAGTCAGCACACCAGGTATCCAGCGGTGCACCACCAGCTCCTATCAGTGCACCGCCACTTCAGAGCTTTCAGAGTGGGTATTCTGGTCGACATGGACAGTTTCAGGGCCAGCAGTCTCAGCATCAGAGATCTTGTTACACTTGTGGTGTTCCAGGGCACATTTCCAGGTTTTTCCCCGAGCTTCTAGTAGTTCTCAGCATCAGGATTCCCATGCTATGATTTTTGCACCAGGTGCACCCCCACCCCTTCAGCCAGCTAGGGGTGGAGGTCGAGGTGCCAGAGGTGGAGGCCAGACAGTTAGAGGTGGAGGGCAAGCTATGAGAGGTTGAGGTCATCCCGCAGTAGGACGACCCAGGGATGTTCAGATTGGTGGGGCTCAGCCCCGATGCTATGTTATTCCTGCCAGACCTGAGGCGAAGGCCTCTGATGCGGTCATTACAGGTATGGTTTCAGTTTGCAGCAGAGATACTTCGGTTTTGTTTGACCCAGGGTCTACATTTTCCTACGTGTCCTAATATTTTGCTCTTTATCTGATTATGCCCCGTGATTCCTTGAGTACTTCTGTATATGTATCTACACCGGTGGGTGATTCTTTTATGGTAGATCGAGTCTATCGTTCATGCATAGTGGTTATTGGTGGTCTTGAGACCCACGTAGATCTTCTACTTCTTGATATGGTTGATTTTGATGTCATTTTAGGGATGGATTGGTTATCTCCGTGTCATGCTATTTTGGACTGTCATGCCAAGACTGTGACCTTGGCCTTACCGGGAGCACCTCAATTGGAGTGGAGGGGGACTCCTGATCATTCTTCCGCCAGAGTTATCTCATATATGAAGGCTCGGCGCATGGTCGAGAAGGGTTGTTTGGCCTATTTGGCCTATGTTCATGATTCTAGTGCCGAGGTTCCTTCTATGGAGTCTATGCCCATTGTCCGTGAGTTTCCATAGGTATTCCTTGCTGACCTACCGGGTATACCACCTAACAAGGACATAGACTTTTGCATTGATTTGGCTCCGGGCACTCAGCTCATTTCTACCCCGCCATATCATATGGCCCCGCCAAAGTTAAAGAAGTTGAAGGATCAGTTACAGGATTTGCTAGCTAAAGGCTTTATTAGGCCTAGTGTTTCTCCTTGGGGTGCGTCGGTGTTGTTTGTTAAGAAGAAAGATGGAACAATGAGAATGTGTATTGATTATCAGCAATTGAACAATGTTACTATCAAGAATAAGTATCCCTTGCCGAGGATTGATGATTTGTTCGACCAACTTCAAGGTGCCACAGTGTTTTCAAAGATTAACTTGAGATATGGCTACCATCAGTTGAGGATTAGGGCGTCTGATGTTCCTAAGACAGCCTTTCGCACTCGGTATGGTCATTATGAGTTCTTGGTGATGTCATTTGGGTTGACAAATGCCCCAACTGCCTTTATGGAGTTGATGAACCGAGTGCTCAGGCCTCATTTGGATTTGTTCGTGAGTTTCTTCATTGAAGATATTTTGATTTACTCCCGCAGCCGGGAGGAGCATGAACAGCACCTTCGAGTCGTCCTCTAGACTCTGAAGGATAGTCAATTGTATGCCAAATTTTTGAAGTGTGAGTTCTGGTTGAGTTCAGTTGCATTTCTAGGCCATGTTGTGTCGGCAGAGGGTATTCAGGTGGATCCTAAGAAGATTTTAGCAGTAAGAGATTGGCCTAGACCCACCTCAGCTACATAGATTCGGAGTTTCTTGGGCTTAGCAGGTTATTATCGTCGGTTTGTGGAGGGATTTTCATCTATTGCAGCCCCGATGACCAAGTTGACTCATAAGGGTTCCCAGTTCAGGTGGTTGGATGAGTGTGAGGCGAGATTTCAGAAGCTCAAGATAGCCTTGACTACGACACCGGTGTTAGTCTTGCCCACAGGTTCAGGGTCATACACCGTGTATTGTGATGCTTCACGGGTTGGACTTGGTACAGTGTCAATGCAGGATGGCAAGGTTACAGCTTATGATTCACGTCAGTTAAAGGTTTATGAGAAGAACTATCCAGTTCATGACTTAGAGTTAGCAGCCATTGTCCACGCATTGAATATTTGGAGACATTATTTGTATGGTGTGTCATATGAGGTGTTCACGTATCATAAGAGTTTGCAATATCTGTTGAAGCAGAAAGAGGTGAATATGAAGCAGATAAGATTGTTAGAGCTGTTGAAAGACTACGACATCACCATCTTGTATCATCCGGGGAAGGCCAATGTGGTGGCCGATGCTTTGAGCCGTAAGTCAGTCAGCATGGGTAGTCTTTCTTATATTCCGGCCGGGTAGCGACCGCTTGCTTTAGATGTTCAGGCTTTAGCCAATCGATTCATGAGATTCAATGTTTTTGAGACTGGCTGTGTTTTGGCTTATACTGCGCCTTGTTCTTCATTTTTTGACCGTATTCGGGACATGCAGTATGCTGATCATCATTTATGTGTCCTTAGGGATACGGTTTGGCACGAAGGTGCCAAGAAGGTTACAGTTGATGATGATGGATTCTTGAGGATGCAGGGCCGTATTTGTGTGCCTGATGTTGATGGGCTTCGTGAGTTGATATTGTAGGAAGCCCATAGTTCCTGGTATTCCATTCATCCGAGCGCCGCAAAGATATACCAGGATTTGCGGCAACATTATTTGTGGCGGAGGATGAAGAAAGATATTGTGGAATACGTAGCACGGTGCTTGAACTGTCAGCAGGTTAAGTACGAGCACCAGACACCCGGTGGTTTGATGTAGCAGATTGAGATTCCCGAGTGGAAGTGAGAGCGTATCACCATGGATTTCGTAGTGGGACTCCCACAGAATCAGAGGATGTTTGATGTGGTATGGGTCATTATGGATAGGCTGACCAAGTCAGCACACTTCATTCTGGTATCTGTTTCGTATTCTTCAGAGAGGTTGGCAAAGATCTACATTAGGGAGATTGTTCGCCTGCATGGTGTGCCCGTGTCCATTATTTCTGACCGAGGTACTCAGTTTACCTCCCATTTTTGGAGAGTATTTCAGCGAAAGTTGGGCACATGGGTCGAGTTGAGCACAACGTGTCATCCTCAGACGGACGGACAGTCCGAGCGTACTATTCAGATCTTGGAGGATATGTTGCGAGCATGTGCTATTGACTTTGGAGGGTCATGGGACCAGTTTTTGCCTTTAGTTGAGTTTGCCTACAACAACAACTATCAGTCGAGCATTCAGATGGCTCCTTATTAGGCATTGTATGGTAGGCGGTGTCGGTCGCCAGTTGGGTGGTTCGAGCCGGGGGAGGCTAGGTTGTTGGGTTCGGAGTTAGTACAGGATGCCTTGGATAAGGTGAAGATCATTCAGGATAGACTCCGTACAGCTCAGTCCAGGCAGAAGAGTTATGCAGACCACAGAGTTCGTGATTTGGCATTCATGGTAGAGGACCGGGTATTTCTTCGGGTGTCGCCCATGAATGGCGTGATGAGGTTCGAAAAGAAGGGCAAGTTGAGACCTAGGTACATTGGTCCCTTTGAGATTCTTGAGAAGGTAGGAGAGGTGGCTTACAAACTTGCCTTGCCACCAAGTTTATCAGCTGTGCATCCGGTGTTTCATGTATCTATGCTTCAGAAGTATCTTGCCAATCCCTCTCATGTGCTAGACTTCAGAAGTGTCCAGTTGGACAAGGATTTGACGTATGAGGAGGAGCCGATAGCCATATAAGCTCAGCAGGTTCGTCAGTTGAGATCAAAGAGTTAACCTTCGGTCCGTGTTCAATGGAGAGGTCAGCCTGTCGAGGCAGCTACCTGGGAGTCCGAGTCCGATATGCGGAGCCGATATCCCCATCTTTTCCCCGATTTAGGTACCTTTCTATGCCCGTTCAAGGACGAACGTTTGTTTTAGAGGTGGAGATTGTGATGACCCAAAAGGTCATCCCATGTATTTCTAGCTAATTCTCTGTTCCGAGGTCATGAAAACCTCCTTCTATCTCACCTCGATTTGTGTGCGCAGCCCGGGCATGTAGCCAAGAAGCCTTTATCTGAAAAACTGAAGAAAATGATAATTTTGTGTTGAAATTTGCATTGAGTTGACTTTGGTCAACATTTTTGGTAAACGGACCCGGACCCGTGATGTGACAATACCGGAGGGTCCGTAGGAAAATATGGGACTTGGGCGTATGCCCGGAATCAAATTCCGAGGTCCCAAGTCCGAGAAATAAATTTTTAAAAGAAATTATTTTATGAAAATATAAGAGATATTTGAAAGTGAATTTATATGTAAAGTCTGTGGTATCGATCCCGTTTCTTGGTTCCGCAGCCCGGTACAGGTTCAATATGATATTTATGTCATATCTGTGAAGTTTGGTAAGAAACGGAAGTCATTTGACGTGATTCGGACCATAAATGCAAAGTTCGATGTTATAGAAGTTTTTGGAAAACTTTCATTGATTTAGGAGTTTAATTCGATGTTTATGATGTTATTTTGGTGATTTTATTACACGAATAAGTCTGTAGGATGTTTTTGAGGTTGTGTGCATAATTGGTTTGGAGCCCCGAGGTCTCGGGTGTGTTTCGGATAGGCGTCAGGGTGTTTAGCGTTGGAATTGAATTATATAGCGTTGGAATTGAATTATTTAGCGTTTATTGATGTTATTGAGTCAATTATGTCTAGATATAATGCTTTCGAAGTCGGGTTCAAAAGGAAAAGCGGTGCTTGAGGCTTGATTTTGATCGTGGAAGTCGAGGTAAATGTTTGGCCTAACCTTAGCTTGAGCGAATATGTTTTGAGTCTTATTTGCTACGTGATTATATCATGTTCAATGTATAGGTGAGGTGACGAGTACCTATATGTTATTGTCAAGCATGCACGTGAGTCGGATATTATGAATTATGGGATTTTTATTTAGATTTATTATGTTATAGATTGAGCTTCAATTTGGCAGTTATTCATTTATGGAAATTCTTGGTTGTGAATACTGTTGTGTATTATGTTACATTCACAACCGTTGCGGCGCGCAATCCGATACCACCATATCATTCTAATCAATATCAAAATTCTCCATTGTTCAACAATATTACAACCGTTGCGCCGTGAAATCCGATCCTCAAATATTATCAATAAAAGCATTCAATTCAATAGCTCAATTTACAAGAACCTCTACAATTAAGGAATATGAAAGTAAAGCAATAAAGGAACTTTGTACTAATCAAATGAATACAACAATTAATACAAAAGCAACAAGACAAGCCAAGTACATGATAGTTAAGGTACACAAGTAAGACACTTAACGCAAGTAGCAATTAGTCATGGAGTCCTGGAAGGAACGAACAATGTAATACAAGAATAATAAATGACTAGTAACAAATTACAACATAGAAGGAAATTAAAGCCTATAACAGTTAAGGCATCGAGTGAGATGATTCAAGAAATGCGTAAAGACATGGAAACAATTATTTTGACAGTGTATATACACTCATCACCTCGAATATACGCCGATACATACACAATTCACATAATATATAGTTCAAGGTTCATAATTTCCTCAAATCAAGGTTAGACCCAATACTTACCTCGCTCTACAAACAAATCAAAGCTCAACCGGGGCCTTTCCTCTAAAATTTGCCTCCAAACCAATCGAATCTAACCAAAATCGACTTAATATCATCAGTTGCAATAGATAAAGCTAAGACCTATAGACTTTTTCCAAAAAGTCAACAAAAGTCAATATGGGGCATGTCTGGTCAAAACCCGGGTCTAATGGTAGATTTCAACTACCTATAACCCCCATGAGTTCATATATGTGATTTGTCACACCCCGAACTTGGGGGCTGAGACCGGAACTCGGTGCCTTACCTATCCTTGTGTACCGACTTGCGACTAAGGGAATCTGAACATATAATGTCATACTTTGGCCATGGGTCATTGCAAGACAATTTACGAAGAAAAATATAAAACTGTATGGATACCAACGCTGACTAAACATCAATATAAAGCTGGGCCGGCAAGGCCGTCATAACTACATAAGCTGACAACCCAACAATATATATATATACAAGGCCTACAAGCCCAACATATTGCACTAACTTACATGATATGTCTAGAAGCCTCTACTGATAGAAGTATCGTGATCGGAAAAGTGCCCTGACCTACCCATAACCTATTTACATATATGCACAAGATTTACACTAAACTTCTAGACCCGGAAACTTTGAAGGACGTGGAGCTTACCGATAAAGCTAAACTCGGGCAACACCTACTGAATAGTTCTACTCGTCAGTCGGTCTGAACCTGTACGCATGAAACGCAACATCCTTAGAAAAAGAAACGTAAGTACGAAATAATGTACCAAGTATGTAAGGCAATAAAATATCTGAAAGCTGAAACTGAATTGATAATATAATAACTGAAAGTAACTAGGAGTCAAAGATGATCTGGAGATATACTTACCTGCTGATACTGACTCAACTCTCTCAATATAGTAAGTAAAGTAAACGCTCGACCCTATAAGGCTCGGAACGTGTAATTTCTCTGCCGTAGTAGGCTCGCTCATAGGCGCTCGGCCATACGAGGCTCCATATCTCGTCCATTCTGGTCTCTCTCATAGGGGCTCAGCCACGGTAGGCTCGATATATAACTTACCATCCGATCACAGTTTATCCAATAGGGGCCTGCCCACCGATTATAGTTTGATGGTGGTAAAAATACTGTAATATTATGTGTGTGTGTGTATATATATATATATATATATATATATATATATATAAAGCCCTTTCCCTCTTGACTGGAAAGAGACAATACTCAATTGAATATAAAGTCCCGATAAGGGAGAATACTGTACCTTATGAGACTTGGATAATGTATATAAATTCGGGAGTATGAACTTCTCTTTATGACTCGTTATCAAACACATGTAATTACAAGATCATGCCAAAATGAAGGAAGGGCTTAGACTTAAGATACCTGGAGTAGGAAAAATCCATATGATATTCTTGAGAAAGATTGCACCATACTCTCTTAGAATCACAAAATACTGTTGCTACTATAATATGGAGTCTCGTACGAATTTCCAAATTCCCTCACCTTCGTTCTTGGCTTTGCCTTTCTATATAACTCCCTTACCAAATTAATTTTGATATTAATTCAAGATAAGTGTAGGGATGACTAATATGACTACCCTTTCTACGTGTTTGCAAGGAATGTCTTAGAATATTATCCACGTGGCCTCTTAATTGATTGTCTAAAGTCAAGAGTTATTATCAAATTTTCCTCCACTTGTTGCCAATTTGGGGGGGGGGGGGGGGGTTTTTTTC